>JABUQX010009188.1:30000-45000 GCA_015478945.1 Trachelipus rathkii
AATAATATATATATAATATATATATAATATATATCAAAAATTCTTTGGAAAAACAAGACTTGTCAAAATACTATATATATATATTATGTATATATATATATATAATAATAATAATAATAATAATAATAATAATAATAATAATAATAATAAAATAATAATATATCAATAATATAATAATAATAATAATAATAATAATAATAATATATACTAATACATGTATATATATGTGTGTATATATATGGAATAATTTGTAATAATAAAATTAATAATAATAATATGTAATAATATATAATATATACAATTTAATAATATATACGTATATATATATATATATATATATATATATATATATATATATATATATATATATATATATATATATATATATATATATATATATATATATATATATATATATATATCTTTCTTTCTTTCTTCACCTAACCAAGTGGTTTTATATATATATATATATGTATATATATATATATATATATATATATATATATATATATATATAACTTGTACATGCACATGGATATATATATATATATATATATATATATAACTATATATACTATGTGTGTGTGTGTGTGTGTGTGTGTGTGTGTGTGTGTGTGTGTGTTCAAATTTTATTCTAAAAACTTTCTAAAATACAAAGAAATTTGAAGATCGAAATTTAACATTTTAAAATTTTCATCGGAAAGGTTTACACCCTTGTTATTATACTGCTTTAAAAAATAGAATTTAATTTATTTTCGATAATAAAACAATTTCCATTTTTTGTGCTTCACCATTCCTTTTATGTTTTAATATAGTAAGTACATTATATATATATATATATATATATATATATATATATATATATATATATATATATATATATATATATATATATATATATATATATATATATATATATATATACTGTGTATATATATATATATATATATCGGATGGTTATAATTAAACTGACGGTGTTCCAAGAGGCATAGCACGGGCCCCAGGGATCGTATGTGTCTGAAACTTTGAGGATAGGGTAAAGAAGCAATGATCTCGCGAATGATGCAATAAAAATACGTTGTTGCAAATATCGCCACCAGGTGAATATATGGTACTGTACTCGTTTCGCACGTCCAGGAAAGAGACAGGAATGAGCAGACACATGATAACTATGATACAGGCATGTTTATTTGGAAGTTTGGAACTATGGTTACAAATACTGTTCAATATGGCCTCCCAACTCTGCTGCGTGCTGCATCCGTAATACGGCATGGTCGACAGTTGCTCGTAGCATAACTGGGTAATCTGAGCAACATTCCGGTGAATACTCATATTAAACAGTATTTGTAACCAGTTCCAAATAAATGTGACTGTATCACAGTTATCATGCGTGTGCTCATTCCTGCCTCTTTCCTGCACGTGAGGAACTCGTACAGCGCCACATATTCACCTGGTGGCGACATTTGTAACTACGTATTTTTATTGCATCATTCGCGAGCGCATTGCCTCTTTAGCATAACCTCAAAGTCTCAGACACCTACGATCCTTGGGGACCATCCTATACCTCTTGAAACACCGTCAGTTTTGTTATAACCACCCGATATATATATATATATATATATATATATATATATATATATATATATATATATATATATATATATATATATATATATATATATATATATATATATATATAATATATATATATATATATATATATATATATATGGTCAGCATCCCGAAGAGGCCAGGCATGTAACTAAAAAAACTATAACAGCTACAAGAAAATAAAACATTTTATTAATCAGGAGACATTTTTATCCATGTTTTTAAAAAAAAAAAAAAAAAAAAAATTAAAAAATTTAAAATTGTTAAAAATGATGGAAAGCTGTATGATAAGCATCGTTTTTTGAGAATTACGAAGGAGCTCGAAGTACCGAGAAAGCGCGCAAAGTTGCCAAATGTTGAATTTTTTTTTAACTAAAGAATACCCCACGGGTAAAACTTAAAGATGGACAGAGTCGGGGTTTCTCGGCCTACCGGGGCCCTCTGTCCCTCCGTCGGCTCGAACCCCCTAAAAAGGATATAAAAAGAAAAAATAACATTTTCTCCAAAGCGTAAAAATAAAATACTATTTGGTAACTCTTGCTCTCGTGAACTAATGCAGGATTCAAGGTCAATCACAGCGTACGCTTGCCAGATCTAAGATTATACTAATATTTAAGGTGTTATTAATAAATATTAGAATAAAATAATTTTTTTTTAAGTTTCATCGATGAAATTGCTTGCTGAAATAAAAAATGTTATTTATTTTCCTGTAGATGTTATAGTTTTCTAGTTACATGCCTGGCCTCTTCGGGATGCTTGCATATATATATATATATATATATATATATATATATATATATATATATATATATATATATATATATATATATATATATATATATATATATATATATATATATATATATATATATATATATATATATATATATTACAAATTAAAGTTTCAAATTAATGATTATAATGAATTTTTGGTACTCAGATAGAGGTATTTTAAATTTGTTGTTAGGCCAAGTTGTTTAGGCCCTTATGGCTATTGAAATAAAATATGCAAACGGCTTTATCCGTTCTCCTATTTAATTCGACTGGAGTCGATGATAAGACCTGAATTTTAAATAGGGAAGCCAAAACAGAACGAATTTACCTATTTCATTTGAGTCAGAGATCAAAAAGAGTTTAAACGGACAGTGTTCAAGTTAACTTTTTTTTTTTCTTTTTTTTAAATTTGTCAATAGTTAATTGATGTGAAGTGAAGGGCTTCAAATTTTCTAAAGAGTTTTTATATAGATGATTAAATCGAAAGCATTTAGTAACAATATGTGTTGGTTAAAAGTTTAATATTTTTACTGTAAAAATATGTAAAAGTTTTTCAACAAGAAGAAGAAATACACAAAAAGTATATATAAATAAAAATATTATATAAAATAATTTAAGAAAATAATTCATGATAAAAAAATTGAGAAAATAAAGAAAGATTTTTAAATAAGTAAATTACAAAAAAAATAAATATACTTGAGTATATATATTATCAATCATGCATGGATTTCAAAAAATTCGAAAAAAATAAATGAAATAGAAAAAAAAAATAAAGAAAATATATAAAAAAAAAAAAAGGGTGCAAACATTTCACATTAAATTGTGCCTTGATAGAAAAAAGATTAATTGATATGACGGATAAACGCCATAACAAAAAAAAAAAAAAAAAAAAAAAAAAAAAAAAAAAAAAGTGAAAATTGTTCCGAAAACGTTCGTTCGGGTCAGAGAGCTGCCGAACGAGCCATAAAAACTGTCGAGCCCCATTCAGCTGAGTACGTGAGAGCGTTTTTAAGCGAGACATTTCCTTCTACAAAGATATATTTCGTTTTTTTTTGTTTTTTTCACTTAATTATCAGCAGGGAGAAAAAATAAATAAAAACAGTTTCAAGTTTTAAAGTTACATATGTAAGAAAGTAAACTAAACTTCAAAAATTTTAGTTAATTAAATATATATATATATATATATATATATATACTATATATATATATAATAATATTATATATATATATATATATATATATATATAATATATATATATATATAATATATATATATATAATATATATATTTAATTAAGTAAAATTTTTGAAGTATGACCCTTGAGAGGTTACACAGCGGATCCAACGTTTCCTCCACTGTTCATAGCAGTACCGGAATCACTTTCCTTAAAGTGTGTTTTAGTTACGTGTTTCCAGTAATTTTTTATGTTGTTCATATGTCCCAAAATGATGGGCCCTTCAACTCATTTTCAATTTTAGGGATGAGGTAGAAATCGCACGGAGCTAGATCTGGGCTGTATGGAGGATGTGGAAATACTTGAATGTTTTTCTTCGCCAGAAATTCTATAATTGAGAGAGCAGTGTGAGATGCCAGATTATCGTTGTGCAGTACTCAATCGTCTGCAATGTCTGTTCTAATTCCCTGAACTCGTTCCAAGACATCTTTGTAAAATCCGTGTGATTTAAACTGTACTGTCTGAAGGTACAAAAATTTCATTGGGCACAATATTTGGCTGTCGAAGGAAAACAATAATCATGTTTTCACCTTGGACTTGCTCATACGTGCTTTCTTCGAAACGAGCGAGAATTTTTGTTATGTGCCACCGCACTTGCCGTTTGGTTTCAGGATCGTACCCAAAAACCCATGAATTCATCGCCTGTTATAACTTTATCCAAAAAATTTCGAGTCTTTCAAGTAAATCTTTGAAAAAATTGTTGATGCTGTTTCGCTTTCTGCTCCACTGGACAAGTCTTTCGGCACTCTAGTTTGCACAAATTTTTCGGCATGTGCAAATGGTTCGTTAAAAATTCTATGAACTGCATTTTTATCCAAACCATTTTTCTTCTGCAATCGCTCTGACATTGAATCGGCGGTCTCTCCATCACAGCTCTAACAACTTCCACATTTCATGTTTGTTTACGAGATTGGTCTTCCACCAACGAGGGTCGTCTCAACATTTTCTGGCCCTCTGAAAGGGCTTTCTGCGCACTTTTAAAAAAACCATAGTTCTCGATAGAAGTGTCATCCCATAAGCTCGTTAAAGAGAAAAATCGTCTCGTGGCAGACATGTGTTAGTTTCACACATAATTTGTGATAGCGTACCGCTCCCCCAACTGTTGTATTATTTTACCTGGCATCGCCAAAAACGATAACGAGGATAGAAAACTACGCCTTACACCAAAAAAGATTAGTGCAAAAATGGTAACGAGCGTTAGAAATTCACGCCATACCATAACAGTGTAGTGCAAGACTAACTTTATAAATCTGGTTAAAACTGGTAAGGATATGTAGCCTAGGTAACTAGCTACCCATTCGTATACGGTCATGAGGACTACATTACTCAGGGTTCGTGGGATATTCAGTAAACTTACTTTTGGAAGGGAAGTGTATATTATTATATATATAAATATATTATAATATTATATATATATATATATATTATATATATATATATATATATTATATATATATATATATATATAAATATATATATAATATATATATATATATATATATATTATATATATATATATATATATTATATATATATATATATATATATATTATATATATATATATATATATATATATATATAGAAGAACTACAACCTGTATATAATATTATATATATAGTATAGTCATATATTATATATATTATATATATATATATATTATTATATAAGGCATCATTTGTACGATACTGTTACTTGTGACTACGGGGTACATAACTTAACCAACCTAACCTAACCCTAACCTAAACCTAACCTAACCTAACTAACCTAAACTAAATTTTCATTATTATACCAGTTTGATGATCAGGAAACTTGGAGTCTCATGGAACTGCGCTAGCCTTGTGAGGTTGGATTGAACTATAATCCTTCACTAGTTACAGTACAGTATCGACATATATGCCAGTATATATATATACTATATAATATTATAGTATTATATTTAATATATATATATATATATATATATATATAATATTTATATATATAAGTATATAATATAATATATATAAATATATATGATCTTCATCTTCATCATCCTCCAGGAAGGGTGGTAATCACAATTTAAGTGGACGAGCTTTCTGATATCATCTGACTTTAAACATTTCTTCTCCTCTTGTGCTTTCCAAGCCAGAATGGAGCTTGTCAAGTACATCCGATACTTCAAGAAAAAATTATAAAGGGCCGGGTTTTGCTAGGCCTGTCGCTCCTATATATATATATACTATATATCTATTATATACTAATAATATATTATATATATATATATTATATATATTATTATATATATAATATATATAATATATATATATATATATATATATATAATATATTATATTATATATTTATATATATATATATATATATAATATATTATATAATATAATATATATATAATATAATATAGTATAACATATATATAGTATATATAATATATATATATATATATATATATATATATAAACTACTGTTAACTAAAGGTTATGACGATGTGATAATATATTGCCTCTCATGATCTAAATTAGTAGATGATGTTATTGTCGATGATAAACTCTCTTTCAAAAAACACACCATTTGCCTGGTACTCAAATAATTCTTTCATTTTTTAAGCAGAAATCGTAATTCCAAATGTATTATTGTAAATGATTTACTATAGTCTTTCTTATCCTAATAAACCATGGGGAAGGGGGGTGCATGAGAATATTTGTTGCAAGTACCTAAGAACATTTCAAAATATCATTACCAGATTACCAGAATTTCGTAATTACTAACTATATTATGAACAGATACATCCATTTTTAATAAATTTCTAAATGCTAAAGTTGTTGAATATTTACACTCTTGCAATGGCTTGTCGCATTTCTAATATCATAAATGTTATGTAAAATGAGTTATTGTCAACAATGTGATGCATAACAATGTTACAAAAAAAAATTTTTTTTTGGTTTCTTCTGATTTTTTATTCTTTTATTCAGCTTTTTATGCAGATTCCAAATATGTTTTCAGTTTTTTCATAGCATCGAGGCAGTTTTTGTGTTACGAGGCATTGAAGTAATTATTGCATTCTTCTCAATGTATGTTAGGGGTGGTCACCGCATCACGGCTGATGCGCACTATCGCGCTGGTGTACAAGTCGTAGGTTGTAGATGCCTTGAATAGTTTTATGGGATCTCGATATATGCTTATAGAACCTGATTTATATATATTTATATATTATATATATATATATTAATCGCTATACACTACTCTATATATATTATATATTATATAGAAATATGCATTATAAATATATTCCTCTATTTTAGCATTCATATACTGAGTCGAAGCCTCAGAGAAATTTTAATCCCGATTTTTAGTGAGCAGTCTCGTGTACATAATTCGTTTGATAAGGGCGCTTCGAAGCAGCAAGGATTTTCATTTCTCACTTTAGGAACACTGTTCCAATTTTAGCGATAGTGGAGATTAATCTCAGATACCGCAGATTGACTCTTTGATCATAGCAAATATGGCAACTTATATTTATTTTATATTAATATGTTAGTATATATATATATATAATATATATATATATATATATTTATATATATATATTTATATATATATATTATTATATAAATATATATATATCTATAATATATGTTATATAATATATTATATATATATATATTATATTTATATTATATATATATATAATATAGTATATATAATTATAATTATATATATATATATATATATATATATATATATATCGAATACTGTTGGAATATTCTATTTTTTTCCTAGACAGTTGGGGACTTACCAAAAAAAATTGACGGAATTCGATTGCGATAATGTAGAAAAAAGTTGCGGAATTGCAGATAGCAGAATGCCTAAATCATTCCGCAATTTAAATCATGCCAAGTTTCGGCAATTCCGCAATTAGCGGAAACTACCAACCTTTAATGTTTGCTCTGTTTTTAATCCTTAAATGTATAAAATCAATGTATAATATACTATGCAGTATCTGTATTAGATATGGAACAAAAGTTTAATCTTGCGCAAATAGAAATAATTTATTAATTGGACAATTTGGTTATATTATATATATATATTATATATTATATATATTATATATAATATATATATATATATATTATATATAATATATTTATAATATATATATATATATATATATATATATTATATATAATATATATAGTATATATTATATATATAGATATATATTATATTTATAATATATTTATATATATATAATAGTATATATTATATATATAATTATAATAAATATATAATTATATATTATATATATATATTTATATATATATATAAAATATATATTATTTATATATTATTATATCATATTATATAATATATATACTCATATTAATATATATATATAATATATATATATAATATTATATATAAATATATATATATATATATTATATATTATATATATATATATTAAATATTATATAATATATATATTATATATATAATATATATATATTATATATTATATATATATATTATATATATAATATATATATATATATATATTATTAAATATATATATATATTATTCTACAACTATTTCAGGTTGGCCTTCTCAAGGGAAGTATTGAGCGTTCTGTTAGTGGACGAATGGACTTTGCCGATGGTACAGCCCTCTAACTT
Organism: Trachelipus rathkii; assembly: GCA_015478945.1. Taxonomy (NCBI): domain Eukaryota; kingdom Metazoa; phylum Arthropoda; class Malacostraca; order Isopoda; family Trachelipodidae; genus Trachelipus; species Trachelipus rathkii. Next base: position 38,293 of record JABUQX010009188.1, read on the forward strand.
CATTTCAACTAATCCAGTCGTTGGGGTACCTGAATGAAGGACTTGAAAGACCATCAGGAGGAGGGTCTCGGTGAGGTGCTGATAAACGGTGGCTCTTTGGTCACGACAACGACGGTGCCGCCCTAAAGAGCAGGAACAGGTGGGAAGACGGATCCCTTCCATTTCATTACATGAGGATGAATGAACAACCAGCCTCTGGGCTCCCGACCACATGTGGAAGAAACTTGAAAAGGCTTTAGATTAGCTGGAACAGCTGTACCAAGGTGAACGAAGACCACGCTTCGTCTGTGGGACCTGTAATTTGTTATTCAAATATGTAAAATACAAAATGACACTTGATAGAACTCCACCGGGCACAGAGAATGAGTCTGTCAACAACAGAAGCACGGTAAAGTGGAATTATTCTACAAAAAAAAAAAAAAATATTGCATTGCATAACTCATAAGCGAACGAAATAAAAAACACTTCTAGATCAAGATTCTCAAGTAGATAATGTTAAGAAATTCCTAGATGAGCTTCATTCAAAGTTTAAAACTTTTATAGAAGAAAGGGAAAATATTTATATTAGTGAAAATAAAAATGATTTCGAAATCGAACAGTTCAATTTATGGTATAAGAAACACTACGAAGAAACTAAAATGTTTATACATGAAGTTAACAACTGGTTATGCAATAAAAAACAAAGTGAAGAATTAAATATTGGCGATAGTGCTTCGAATATATGTGTCCATTCATTAGTAAGTAAACGGTCAAGTTCAAATCGTAGTCACGTGTCTGCTATTAGATTAGATTTATTGAAAGCACAAGCACAGCGTAAAGCAGATGAAGAAGCGCTATATTTAAAACAAAAGATCGAAGCACAACAAAAGGAAATAACTAAAAGGTCAGAAAAGAAACGATTTGAAAAAGAAAAGATAAGAGCTCAGCAATTAGTTGAAGAACAGCACAAGAAAAGAGAAGAACGTATTCAAGAAGAACAAAAAAAAATGTATGAAAATAAACTTAAAGAAATTGAAATTAAAAGACAAAATAGTTATGAACAACATATGAAACAATTACTGACCGAGTTTGAAGAACAATCATCACAACATAGCGCGAAAAGTTTTCGTCATAAAAAGAAAGATTCTGAAGATTTGGAAAAATTCAAACCTAATCCTGAATTTATGGGTAAGACTAATTTTGGTAATTATAAAACTAATGATAAGGATAATTAATATCAAACCTCTAAAATAACCCCGAATGAAAGTGCAAAAAACTTTATTAGTATGTCACAACAACAAGAGATTATGAATGCCGTTGCAAGAAACCAAGTAAAAGCTATTTTACCCAAACATGAACCGCAGATATTTGATGGTACAGACCCAAACGCAATATTCATGCTTTTTCTCCAAGGATTTTAAATCGAATGATGGCAGATCATTGTGAGAGGATAACTGTTAGCTGGTATTACTTACAAAAAAATATTTAAAACAGGGCATTCCTTTGCAAAACTTGTTTGGACTGGTACGAAGTAAGGATGCATAGATTGGGTTAAAAAAGGTTTCTCTGACGGTTTCGAATGAAGAATTTGGTAACGGGGGAAAGTGGCTTGGCTCTTTAGGTTTGATAAACTAACATAATTGGGAAAACAATAAAGGAATGAGGACGCTAAAGCAATACGAGAGATTTTCTTTTTTTCTGATAAGTTGCAGTAACATGATCGATGATTTATCACCTTTAAGTCAGCTCAACAGCCCTAATGAAATTTACAAGATTATAATGAAATGACTTATGTAAAATGAGCTGAGGTTTGGAGTAAACGAAAATGCCAGCAAATTCAAAAAGACAAAAACGGAATGGAAAAATTTTGAATTATCGCAGAGTTTGTTCGTCAACAATCGATTTATTGAAATTTAAACCATTATATGGCAACACAGAAATAAAAGAAGAAAGGACACCAAAAAGGGTCCCAGTGAAAGGAAAAAAGCTATTTTTTACAAAACCGCGAAAAACCTTATTCCCCAAATGTGCAATGTATATGTTTGCAGGAAATCAAATCACAAAATACATAACTGCTATTCTTTAAAGGAAAGTCATATGATGAAAAATAAAATTTATTCGTGATAAGAAACTTTGCTTTAAGTGTCTGATTCCCTTTCATACAAGCAAAAAATGTAATAAAGAAAGTAAATGTAGTGTTTGCAATAAAATCCATGCAACTATTATGCACAAAGAAACTGTTGAAATTAAAAAAGCAATCTAAAGTCGAAACTCAATCCAATGAAAAAAGAGACGTAAAAATTGTAAATAACAATTAGTCGGAAGATGTTGCTGAAACGCAAAAAAATGACTACGAAAAGGACACAAACAAAACAGTCCCTTATGTTGGCGACAAAGAAAGTTATACATCCTGCTGTTCCTGTTAAGGAGAAAGTTCTAGGTAGTAATACAACAGTATTCGCATATTTAAGAATGAATCCATACTGTACTCATGTGTACATGAGTGAAAATCTGTTTAAAAACTAAATTTAAAAGGAAAATCAATAGACGTTTTCATGACGACCATGCACCATAAAAACGTACCAACAAAAATTATAGTTAACAACCTTGAAATTTCCGATTTAGATGAAAACGAAAAGGCAATAATAATACCTGTAACATATTGCAGAAAAGGATAATGGCCTTTCGAAAAAAATGATTCACCTCATCCCAGAGATATCAAAAATCTTGAATTTTGTAAGAGTTTACCATTTAATTTCAATGATGAAGAAATTGGAATATTAGTAGGCTTAAATCAACCTCATATTATAAAAACCATTGCAAGTTATAAGCGGAGAAAATGAAAAGGGACCTTACGTAACTCTTCATAAATTTGGCTATGCTTTAAATTCATCCTCAATTTGCGAGGGGAATAAAAAGTGCTTTAGAATTAAAAAAGAAGATAATTATGATATTGAAAAAAATTTAAAATACTTTGCTCACAAGATTTTTCTGAACATACAGGTCTTGAAAAGGGACTCTCCATTGAAGATAAAAGATGGAAAGCAAAAATTGAAAATAGTTTAAAAAAACGAACTGATGGACATTATGAAATTGAATTACCTTTTAAAGACACAAGCTTTCAATTTCCAGACAATAAAGAAGAAATAATACGAAGATTGATGCGATCTAAAAGAAAATTAGAAATTGATAAAAAATGCTACGCCTCCTACAAGGATTTCATGGATCTTATGTTATACAGAAAATATGCTAAAGAGGTTCCAAAAAATGAGACAGACGCCACCCCTGAAGGGTCTTGACTTTGTAAACAACACTCTTGGTATATTGTTAAGGTTTCGTGAAGAAAATATAGTAATAATGGCAGACATAGAGAAAATGTTTTATGCAGTAAGCATCCAACATCATCATAGAGATTTCCTTAGATATTTATGGTTTCCCAATGGGAATTTAAGTGAAGAACCAAAAGAATACAGGGTCACTGTTCATATTTTTGGAGCCGTAAGTTCTCCTTCCATTGCAAGTTATGTTCTTCGTCATTCAGCTCGAACATTGGGCACCGAGAATTTCTCTGAAGAAGCAAAACAGAGCACCGAAAGGAATTTTTATGTCGATGATTGGATCAAATCCGTTAGCTCTCCACAAGAGGCATAAAATTTGGCAAAAGAAGTTACTGAGATTGACAATCGCAGGTTTCAATCTTACTGAATTCGTTAGCAATTCAAAAGTGTTGAAAGGCATTGAAGCAAAAAAAACTATAAAATAAAATAAAGGAATTAATTTTGGATTTTCATGATCTTCTATATGAACGAGCTCTTGGAATTACATGGAACGTACAAGATGACAAACTTGATTTTAGAGTAAATTTACCGAAAAAAAGAGCTTAGGTGTTTTGTCTACCATTTTCTCAATTTATGATCCTTTTGGCTTATCAGTGCCAGCAATATTAATTTCAAAAGTAATATTATAGCACACGTGTTATGAAAATATGGGGTGGGATGATGAACTGCCTCCTAATATAAGAGAAAAATGGAAACAATATTCATAGTTTGAAAGAGTATTAAAGCACAAGATGTTTAAAACCAAAATTTGAGGTGCAGAAAATTGAGTTACATATATTTTCTGACGGTAGTGAAAAGGCTTTTGCATCTGCAGCATATTTAAGGTATATATGTATTGCCGGTCAAGTATATTGCTCTCTATTAATGGTAAAAATACGTCTGGTACCATTAAAACGTACAGCTATAATAACCGTACCACGAATAGAATTAAACGGTGCCAAATTGGGTATATATTTGTACCAAATCTTAAAAACTGAACTAGATCTTATTTTAAACAATACATATTTTTGGACAGATAGTACCACAGTTATTAAATATATTAACAATGAAACAAGACGATTTCAAAGATTTATTTCAAATAGTTTCCTATATAAGAGAATATACAAATACAAAAGATTGGCGCTCTGTCCCATCAGTACATAACCCAGCAGATATTGCATGCATAGGAATGGATGCCCCCAATATAATTAAGTCATCTTTATGGTTCTCTGAACCAGAATTTCTATGGAAGGATGAGGTACAATGGCCCAATCTGCATATTTCTGATGATATTCAGGAAAATGACCCTGAAGTAACAAAACGAAAAACGGTCATGTCGACATTTACTAATAAAGACGAACCAACCGCCACTCTCTTAGAATATTCTTCAAGTTGGTACAAAACCAAAAGAAATGTAGCTTGGTTCATTCAAATAAAAGAAAACCTTCATAAAAGGGATTGGTCAAAAAAATCGTTATCGATTGAAAATTTAAAAAATGCAGAGATCTCCATATGGAAATATGTGCAGAATATTTCCTTCCCATTTGTAATTGCACAACTAAAATCTAACAGTGTGATATCAAAAAACGTGAAAATTAAAAAATTGAATCCATTTTTGGACGCATTTGGCATATTGCGTGTTGGAGGAAGACTTGAATTATCAAAAACCTCATACGATATAAAACATCCGATTATTTTGCCTAATAATGATCGTACTGTAAAACTTCTCATAAGTGATATTCACATAAGATTAGGTCATATGGGTAAGGAGACTGTATTGTCCGAATTAAGAAAAAAATATTGGATTATAGGTGCAAATTCACTTGCAAGAAAGATGGTAAAAAATTGCGTTTCCTGCCGCAGAAGACAAGCAAGACCTAGCGAACAAATAATGGGAAATCTTCCTGTTGAAAGATTGTCGTTCGATCTCCCTGTGTTTTCTCAAATTGGAATTGATGCATTCGGACCATTTATTGTTGCAAGAGGAAGAACGAAGATTAAGCGGTATGGTATAATATTCACTTGTCTGGCAAGTAAGGCACTACACTTGGAATTGCTTGCTTCACTTGAAACATCTTCCTTTATAAATTCCTTAAGACGATTTGCCGCTCGTAGAGGCTTTCCATCCGTAATCAGAAGCGATAATGGAACTAACTTTGTTGGTGCGGAGAAAGAGCTCAGAGAAGCTATAACGGATTGGAACAAAAATATGATTGAAAATTGAATGCTCCAAAACAATATATCATGGAAATTTCATTCTCCATTTGCATCTCATTTTGGTGGCATCTGGGAACGACAAATACGAACAATAAGAAAAACACTTACTGCTCTTATGAACGAGCAGCATCTATATTTGGATGATGATGGACTCAATACTCTTCTTTGTGAAGTCGAATCCATATTAAACCACCGCCCTATTACTCCTATATCAAATGATCCTAATGACTTAGAGCCCTTATACCAAACCACTTATTGCTCTCTCAATTAGGAGTGTCCTTTCCTCCTGGATTATTTGATAAAAATGACATTTATATTCGGCGCAGATGAAAGCCAGTTGCAATACTTGGTCGACCTTTTCTGGACAAGATGGAAAAGAGAATATGTATCTCTTCTTCAGGAACGGCAGAAATGGACAGTTTTTACTAATATACTACCCGTCCCAAATTTACAAAAATCAGTTATCCGTAATCACATCCCAAACTACATAAACACAGTCAAATCCAATAATATAGTTTTAAAAAAAATGCACTTAAACCCATAGACAATAACCTAAATACTAATGCTGGCATCTACAAAATTAATTGCGAAAACTGCACAAACACTTTTATAGGAGAAACTAACAACATTAAAATTAGAATCAATCAGCACAAAACCGATTTAAATTTTGATAAACAATCTTCGTCATTAGTCCAACACCGACAAAATAACAACCACAAAATTAATATTAATTCTGCTGATATCATTATGCCTATTCCAAACACTGAAAATAGAAAACTAATAGAATCATTTTTAATAAAAAACACAAAAAATTTCAATCTACAAAGAGGTGAAGTTCTTCTGGATGACATAACAAATCTCTACTTAAAAGAATCGGTCTCTTTAAACAAAATGCTCAAAAAAGTTTAACCAAGAAAATTCAATCACTACGAAGTTGCCAGAACGACCAAGTCCAAGTAGCCATCAAATATAATAGTAAAATTCATTGTGGATGGAGAACTTTTCTAATCAGTTCCGAAGAAGTGAGGTGATCATACCCACGAAAGCTAGACACTTATTTAGTGTAAATTTGTTGAAATTAAATAAAATAAATTAATCTCTATAAAGATCTTTTACCTCAAGGGTTTATTTAATCTCTACATAAAAACTACGAGAAGGCAGTTGTCTTATAGATATATATATATATATATATATA
>JABUQX010009188.1:47500-50000 GCA_015478945.1 Trachelipus rathkii
ATATATATATATTATATATATATATATACCTATAATATAAATAAAAAATCTATGTTCTGTGTAATTTATAAAATAATATGTATCTAAATACATACATATGTATATATCTAAATAATAATTAAAATGCCTTTAATAAAATATTTTTGATAAAATACTAAGAATTTATGAAGGAATTATAGCAGCATTTTCGACCAAACTTGGTCCTCGTTCAGCTGCTAATAAACTAAATTAAATATAATAAAATACATAAAGAAATTTAAAATTATTACAAAGTTTAGGTTTTAATTTTTTGAAAAAAGGTAGAGGAGTTAGAATGTTGTTAATGGGATGGATCTAGTGAATCATTTCTTTAGATATATTTATAATTAAGTTGGAATTGTTAATGGCAAAAATATATATATATATATATTATTATATATATTATATAGTATATATATATAATATTATATAATTATATATATATATATTATATATATATATATATATTAATATAAATATATAATATATATTATATATTATATATATATATAATATATAATTTATATTATATATATATATATATATATAATATATATATATGATATATATATTATATATATATATATAATATGTATATATGCATATATATATAATATATATATATATATATATATATATATATATATATATGTCTCCTCTGGTGGGGAATAGTTTTAAATCTAGCAAATATCACCAGAGTTGAGGCAGGTTTAAAAGTGATAGCTAATTTAAGGGTCGACATGCCTCGATACACAGTGTTTGAAGGCATGAAAGTCAAAGGTAATTAATAAAATAAATAAATGTAGTGTGTACAAGACTCTACCAGTGGTAGACATGTAAGATTGAGCACAGTTGTTAAGTCTGGGTGTTATAAAGTTGGATAGAATAAGGATGAGACTGTGTGGGAAAACATGTGGCACTATTTGGCACTCAATGGAGGAGGTATGCGGATAAAGAGTTCAGAAGAGTCGTGTTCATTGTAATAACGATGAAATAAGAGAGTGAGGCAACAATTCGATGTGTGGAGAGAGAGACTGGAGAAAGTTAGTGAGATCAAGAGAGTTGATAAGAAGAAAACCCTAGACTCCACCTTTTCAAAGATATCTGCAATAGTAGAACCACCCCAGATGTGTGACGCTTACTCTATACAGGAGCACACGACACCCCAATAGAGAGAAAGCAACTGATGTGGAGTGAAGAGTTTCTGAAGGTGCCTTAAAACACCCAACCATTTAGGTGCTTGCTTAGAAAGTGAAGTAACATGATTCTTCCAATTAAGGTCATGACAAAAAGAAAGACCAAGAATATGAAGGAAAGACGAATGCTTGAGTTATGTGTTTTCCAAGAAGATGTTATAGTTGTGTGGAAGATTATATATAGTTGAAAGATGAAGGAACAAAATTTTTGGGGCACTGAAACAAGCTTGTTCTCGATGCCCAATTAGAAATTCGAGAAAGGTCAGAGGTTAATTGCAACATGGGTGCCATTCTAGAGCAAGCAAATTGCTGTTGGGAGGGTGGGAGGGATATCTTTCAAAATGAAAGGAGTGATGTAGGGTGGAGTCGTCAACATAGGAGTGGGTAGGTGAAGTGGTAATAGAGAGAGGTCATTAATGAAAAGAAGAAAGAGAGAGAGAGAGAGAGAGAGAGAGAGAGAGAGAGAGAGAGAGAGAGAGAGAGAGAGAGAGAGAGAGAGAGAGAGAGAGATAGAGAGAGAGTTGGAGATAGAACATAACCCTGAAGAACACCACCATTAATAGATTTAAGGGATGAACTGTGACGACCGGAAAGGAAATCAAAGAGGTCACAAAGAGAAGAATATATACCGAAAGAGGGAAAAGTTTAGTAATCAGAGCATTGTGCCAGACTACATCGAAGGCCTCCGATATATCTAGAGAGACAGAGAAAAGATTCACCGAAATCCCGAAGGGCTGAGAACCAACAACCAATAAGAAGAGAAAGAAGATCACCATTGGAGCGTTTCTCTTAAAAACTATACTGACGATCAAAGATAAGATTATAACAATTGAGAGGTTTCCATTTCTTAAGGATTGATTGGAATATATTACAAAGATCAAAAGTTAAAGTGATAGGACGATGGTTTAAGGGTTGAGTGGGGCTTGAGGGTTAAGTGGGGTTTAAGTGTTGAGAGGGGTTTGAAGGTTGAGAGGGGTTTGAGGGTTGAGAGAGGTCCCCTTTTTTCGTCAAAGGCTGAATGAGTTCACGTTTCCAGAAAGAACGGTACGTCGAAGTTGAAAGACAGAGACGGATTAGTTTACCAAAACAGAGAAGGTGCAAGTTCGGACGCACAAGTTTTAAGAACCACAGAAGGAATACTATCAGGACAGTACTCCTTCTTAGTGTTAAGTTCAGAGAGAGCAAAAATAACATTTTTAGAAGAAATTACAATATTAGGCATAAGGTAAATGAGGGAGGAAGAATAGCTCTGGAATCATCTAAAGTGATATTAGGGGCAAATATTC
>JABUQX010009188.1:57500-90000 GCA_015478945.1 Trachelipus rathkii
TCGTTCTATAGCAGTAGCTGTAGACGGCCACCGTTTATCCTTTAAATCTATGAATAATGGTGTTCCTCAGGATTCTGTTCTGTCCCCAACTCTCTTTCTACTTTTTATTAATGAACTTCTCTCAATTATTTCATCACCAATACACTCCTCTGCTGACGATTCCACCCTTCATTACTCCTTTCATTTTGATAGACGTCCCTCCCAACAACAATGAACTTACGCTAGAAAGGCGACCTTGGAACAACTGACCTCCGATCTATCTCGTATTTCTAATTGAGACATTGAGAACAAGGTTGTTTCCATGCCTCCAAAATTCAGTTCATCCAACTTTCTAATATACATTATCTTCCTCACAACTATAATATCTTCGAAAACACACAGCTCAAACTTTTGTCTGTCCTTAACATTCTTGGTGTTTCTTATTTTCGTGATGTTACTTCTCTTTCTAAACAAGCTTCTTAAGAGGTTGGGTGCTCTGAGGATCCTTCAAAATTTCTTCACGTCAACCCAGTTTCCTGCTCGTTATGGGGGTGTCGTTTGCCCTTTTATTGAGTATGCCTCACACATCTGGGGTGGTTTCACTCTTGTAACTCTTCTTGTAAAGGTTAAGTCTAAGACTTTTCGTTTTATTAACTCTTCTTCTCTCATTAACTCTTTCCAATTTCTTTCTTCCGGTAATTGTTGCTTCACTTTCTTTATTATATCATTATAATAACGAACTTCTGAGCTCTTCAGTCGCATACCTCCTCCATTGGGAAGGGTTCATGTAACACGTCTTTCTATCCCCTCTCTATCCAAATCTCTGACCTCAGACTTAACAGCTATGCTCAATCTTACATATCCTCCACGGGTAAAGTCTAGAACACACTTTCTTTATATATTTTCCCACCTACCTTTGACTTACACACTCTCAAACGTCGCGTATTGGGGAATGTTGATCTTTTAATTGGATTAGCTTCTGGAAGTCCCACCAACTCCATTGGAATTAGGTAGGCCTCTGGTCTTGGCCTATCAGACGAGATATAAAAAAATAATCAGAGTTCATAAGTCGCATGGGAACTAGCCCAAATCGTCGACAGGGAAATTGGTCAACCAAAGCATATATATATAATATATAATAATAGTATATATATATACTATATATATCCTTACTATTGCGATATAATATATACATAGCACTATATAATAATATATATATATGATAGTATAACTATGTATATATATATAATTATATAGTTACCGTGCTGCCCTCGTTATAGGGACTTGCGGCTTGTCAGCAAAGCCCCACGAGATAGGTCGTTGGGTGACATCGGGACTAGACCAATCCTGCTAGCTGGCCAGGCTATCGAGGAATTGTCGGAAAAAGTTTTCCCATTAGTATGCAAAGCACGCTACCAAGTACTCATTAATATCTGAGTGGGACAAAGCTACCAGTTAATAGTAGAAGAGCTCACATTTCTGCGCTCCACCCACAGTCTCGAAACCCGGCCCCTCTCGCTTGCTAAGCGACTGCTCTACCTGTCTAGTTAGAAGGCGGCTCACACACACACACACAGCACTACACACCCACACACACACATACATATTTTATATATATATATACTATATATATAATATAATATATATAATATATATAATATATATTATATATATATTATATAAGTATGTTGTGCCTGTGTGTGTTTGTGTGTGTGGGTCTGTGTGTGGGAACTGTGTTGTGTGTGTGTGTGGTGTGTGTCCTGTGTGTCGTGTATGTGTGTGTGTCGTGTTGGTGTATGTGGTGTGTTTTAGGTGTGCCTTGTGTATGTAAGTTTGTGATAGAAAGTGTATGTGAGTATAATCTGAAGTAGATGTGCAAGGTTAGGTAAAATAAGGAGTGATTAAACTATAAATGGTATCGCGAAAGTAAGACATTTTGATATAATCTCTTATCATCTAACGATCGTCGCCAAAAATAAGCGGACGTGAAGAAAATTTTCTTTTCGTTCGTCGATTAGAGTGGAGTGAGGCCTGTTGGCCGAGGAGCCGGGAGAGGCCACGGACGAAAAATTGCCTCTGACACGGGCGAACCCGCTGACACTGAATCTTCGCGTTCGGGTCCCTCCTCTGCAAGGAAAAAAAATGCAAAAAGAGTTTGCTGCAACGAGCGGAAATGCAGAATTATTTATTAGCCAGAAGCACTGGGGCGAAAGGGAAACGTATTCCTCAAATGAGCGAAAAAAACTCATCTTAAGCCAGGGCGTTCTTGTTGTTTACTTCCAAGTCCTCTTGGACATGTCCAAATAGCCTATCATGCTTAAAATAACTGACATTTATATATATATATACTATATATATTATTATATCCGCACTTAATATATATATATATACTATATATATATCCAGACTAAATACGAATATGATACTATAATATATATATCATCATATATATATATATATATATATATTATATATATATCTATAAAGGATAATTATTGCCGGAAAACCTTAACCGTAAACGTATGGCACGGCCAAACAATAACGCAAGAATAGTTTGAAACACTTATTAATGGATTACATTCCAGCTCGATTTATTTAATTATGTATTACTTATCTTTGTTTCATTATTTACTTATTAAGTTATTAATTCTTTTTGTAGCATTCTTGATATTACCTCCAACAGGACGCTTTGAATATTATAAAAAATTTCCAACAATTTTTTTTTTTCTATGGCTTTCATATATATATATATATAGTTTATATAATATAATTATGATATTTATACGATTAGTAGTAATATACCTTATATTATATACTATATATATATATATCGATATATATATATATACATTGATATATATAATATAAACACTTATGTAATAAAATATATATGATATTGAAATTTATTAATAAAAGATTCAAACAATTTCTCATCATTTATTGCTTTGACTTCTATATATATAGATATATAAAGTATATATATATATTAGTATATATATATATATATATATAATATATATATATAATATATATATACTATTATACTATTATATATATAATAGTATATATTATATATATATTATATAATGTATATATAAATTAATATCATATATAGTCATTAATATAATATCCTTATACAATCACGTCCGTGTACATGCTTAAATATGAATAAAAGTTAAGAGGTATTAAATCTAAAATTCTCAATTAATATTGTCAGTTCACCAATTTGCCGGAGAGAGAATTTCAGAAATTAGAATTTACGCATTGTTTGTTATAGGAGTCCTTAAAATCTTCATAAAATAGATTTAAAGGTAGAATCATTGAATAGAAATCTGGGTTATCAGTTATTATCTATTATTAATGTTAAAACGTAAATTTATTTATTAGATTTAAAAGTCTTTATTATAAGTTAAAAGATCGAAAAGGACGGTAAGTCTAGTATGAAGGGGAAATCATTGACACTAGGCTTCATGGGCACTCTCTTAAGTTGCCAATATCAAGAAAGACCAATATATGCGACTACCATTATAATCGAGTGTGAATATTAGATACAATAACTAATAAACTAAAATTCCTAAATAATCGATGTTGCATTAACTTAGATAACAATAGCATTTTATAGTTAAAAACCTTTGAATTTCCGATGTCGATTCCTATTTATTTTATTATTTATTTATTTATTTATTATCTCTTGTATTATTATCTATTATTATTTCTTATTAGCATTATTATTATATTTATTATATTATTATTATATAATTACTTCGATGATTATATATTACTAATTTTATATGCTTATTGTTATTATATTTTCTTATCATTCATTGATTATATATTTATTATACATATTATTACTGTAAATGAAGATCTCATTATTATTGTATTATTATTCGTTCCCATTAGTATTATTATATCTTGATATATACATTCAGTCAGATATATTATAAATTATACTAACACATATTATATAAGTTTAATAATTATCAAATTTTTAATTAGATAAAATAACTTATAAAAGAATATGCAAATGGTTGAGTGTAACCAAGGCACTAAAGCACTAAATCACTTAACAGCCTAAAAAATAATTAAAGGGATCTGAGAAACAGAAAAATATTCAAGAAAAAAATCAACGACTTGTTTCTCCCTAAAATAATGTATTTAAATTGTTTTAAGACTGAATTGTTTCATATTAAAGAAAAATTGGAGAATAGTTAATATAATCATATGAGTATATATTTATATATATATAGTTATATGATATATATATAATATATATAATATATATATTATATATTAAAATATATAATATATATATATTATATATATATATATATTAAAAATATATAATATATATATTATCATATATATATTTATATAATTATATTATATATATAATATATATATATATATATATATTATACTAAGATAATATATATATATAGTAGATAAGGAATGTGCTTGAGTAAAACATTAATTATTTTCTGCACCTTATTTCTGTCAGAGAAGAGTCTGTTTCTTTTTCATCTTATAATAATCAGCCGTGACATTGCATAAATACTCTATCACTTGGAACACTACTATTTTAGGACAAGCCAAGTTAAATGTCCATGTGACAGTTTGCTCAATGCAATGAGGTGGGTGTAAACATTACTTTTTCTGATCTTTCCTACAACTAATAGGTACATCATTTGTATTATTTCGTGTGTTTTTTCTTGGTTATAATTTTCAATCATTTGCACTTCATATTTTGGTATATTAGCGTGTGTTTCTTCATCACTACTTTGTTGTTTGGTTAGAAAATTTATTAAGTAGAAAGATATGTTTTTATCATAAAGGGTGTTTGATTTCTATAGATTCCCCTATTTTTTCCTTTTTATGGTACGTGCGAATTAATAGACTGTTCGGATAATTGAGTTTTTTAACTCTGTATAACTAAAAAGTGACTCGAATAATTTAATTTGTTCTTAATAATTGATTGATTAGCAAAAAAACTTGCTTTTATATATAACGGGATCTAAGTATAAAGTTGGTACAATATATTGAGCATTATATTCACTGAACAAGCATTTTTTCTAGCTCTAGTCTTATATTGTTTCTTTACATTTTTTTTTAAAACCGTCATATTTCTTTGAAGTGCGTGCAATTAGTCCTTACTTAGAGTGATCAGTTATGAGGTTACTAATGTGTATTTATATCAATTCGGAAGACAGAGCGTGATAGACGCGCTGATTTATATTTATAGGTAATTTCTTTCAGAATCGGTATTTTCAATAGCTTAATTCATTGTGATATGATGTCATTTTTCCACCATTAGAAAATGTTATAACTCATATTTAAATAGAAGTTGAAGATCATATCACTTTCACAGTCATGCCATTATGGCAACTTTTAATATTCAGATTAGATAAATAACAATATATCAGATGTGAGCAGGCGTAACTTTGCAAGTTATTTGATATACACACATCTTACAAGGATTATCTTGATTTATTGAGTTTATGCAGATTCAATTTATCTCATTTGTTTGCACTACATAGGATTATGTGGAATTTACCTTATCATATAGGAATTACGGGTTACAATACTTGCATTTAATATTGTCATGTCGCTCACGTATATATAAATTCTGCTATAGCGAGAGGGAAGGATTATTATATATATTAAACTAAAAATGGATCAAGATTTGACCTTTACGAAGATAACGCTATTAGTCGCGTAAGAAACAAATTTGTACAATCCATATACGCCTCAAAAACACTAATAGTTTTAGCTCGTGATAGTTGGAATATAAAGGCTGACTCAATGATTCTATTCAATCGATATTCAGTTCATAAATAAGAAACGACAATATTTTACGATAAGTTAGGCATAATTACTGCAAAGATGTTAACCGTTGATGGTAGCTGTCGTATTACAGAGGTAATTGCATCAATAGATCCAACATTAAAGTGATTTCTTTATTGTACGCGCTACTTTATAGACTAATGCGTTACTTTTTGATAAAGAGAAGAACTTATTCTTCACTGAGTATATATATATTGAATTATACGGTGCTAAATTGTGGGAAAGATAGTTGAGTGTGCAACTGATATGATCAGTGAATGCTCTGCACTGAAATATCCACGAATAGAGTTAATGTCTCATTATAGCGTATCACACGGGCATTTACTCCTCTGTTCTACTTTCAATGGTTTGCTTTTCAAGCAGCAAAAACACTAAATCTCGTTCCCTGCATTGCTGTTACAAATTGGTACTTGTTATAATTGTTTGAAAGAATTAATCCTTATTCTTCTGATTACTGGATAATATGCAGTCACAGCTTGTTGAGATTTGTGAAATAAGTAAACTTTGGAGTAAAAGATGATCATATCACGGGGAAGGTGAGGAAGATTTATATTAATCGACAACACACTCAGATCAGCTTCATCTTAACATGCTAAAGCAGTTTTGAGACTTCTAAGACGCACTATGTTACTTGTTGTGTAGTCAGAAGCTTTTCAGCCGAGTGGAAAATCAGCACTTTATGTTTTAAAGTGAAAATAGATTAATACAGTGCGTGCATAGTTACTGAGATGTCGACAATTTAGGATTTGAATTGGCTGATTACAGAGATAAAAAGACAAAGTGCACGTCTAATTGCATGAGATATTTAAATAAATGAAACGAGAAGGAAAGCACCAGGTCTGTTATAAATGTTTTGAGTAATCATTTACGAATAATTACGAAAACATACAGAAACTTCACATAGACCTCTGCTACACTCACTCATCTACAATCGTTATTCTTGTTTCGAGGTTTATTTTCATTTACACTTCATGAGATATATCTAAGATCAGGTTTTGAGAATGGTGAGGAGTAAGAAAGTACCGTTTACGTATCAAAGAAAATGTTGGACATTATATCATGAAGGTGGAACAGGTGCCTCAAACACAGTACCGGAATAGTTCAATCCTTTCTGGGCAAAAGCATACCAATGACATCTGTAAATTGACCAAGACATTCCGAGACCAAATCACATTGGGTATTGCTCGAAGTATAGCGTGTTTTGTCTCCAGTGTTATCTCTTTCGACCATTTCAGCGTGATATATAGTGCAGAGTGGCTAAATCTTAGTGAATTCAATATTATAAGGATCCAATATGCCAACTCGTGAATTTTTATATATCATAGGGAGGAGGATAATATTAATTTGAGTTGATATGTTTAGATTTATTTTTTGGTTAGTATATAAAGTTTATTTATTTAATTATAGTTAAAGTATGATTCTAATATTTTGCTTGAATCGTTGGACCTCTCGATTGAGTGCCCAAATTATAATATGTTTTTTTTTATTATATATCATTTTTCTTGTAAAAATTATAATTTTTATTGATAAACAGTGCACCCAATTTATTGTTGAGTGATAGTACGATCCCTATACCTACGATAGCGTATAATATGGTAGGAATAACAAATCAAACAAAATAGGGGGTTTGATTATAATATCGCGATCTATCATAGAACTTCTGCATGTAACAAATTGTGGGTACTTTATATGCCGTTCTAAGTTAATATTTGTACTATTATAGTTTTTGTTTTTAAGTAAGGATTTGATAGTTATCTCCAATTTAATCTGATCTAGTGTTTGTTTTAATATTGTTATATATTTTATGTAGTACCTTAATTCAGACGATCTTTTGAAATTGAAACCCGGTGTCATCATAAAGTGTGACAATTATCTTCGTCCGTGATAAGTAAAGTTATTTTAGTAAGCTCACCGGGCTCACGATCATACGCTATATTTTTAATATTATAAAGTACATTGATTTATAAATATAGTATTTTTATCTCAATATTAAATATAATTGATAGACTAATGAATTTATACATTTACCATCTAATAAATTTAACATCAATTTATAATCTTATTAATAGTATATTATTGTTAGATATAATATTATTTTTACTTTCAAGCTTTTGAATGTATAATATATAATAATATATATATATAATAATGACAATTTTCGCTCCAATAATAATAAAAATATTAAATCATTGAGAATATATATTTTTAATCGTAATTCATATATATACAAATTTGTAGTAAGATTATGTATATTCGTGTACTAAGGTCACTGAGCCCCAATGACTAACTGAAGCTGATAATGAAGTTCGACTCTCTGCTCGATATATATTATATATATATATATATTATTTATATTAATTTATAAATATATATTATATAATATTATTATATATTTATATATTATATATATTTATATTTAATTACATATATATATATATAATATATTTATAATTTATATAGTTATATTATATTAATTATAATATATATATATATATTTATATTATATTTAATTATCATTATATATAATATATAGATATATATATATTATATTATTAATATTATAGTATAATTTATAATATATAATTATATATACAACATTAATAATATTATTAAGTAAGATGAACTTATTTAATTAAATAATAACAATTCTATTATTCCTTAATTATTAAAATTAATACACATATGTATTTATATAACTATATTATATTATATTACCAAATATGAAAATGTAAAAATATAATTTATATTTATTTAAATCTTATCATTTAAGATTATTATTTAATATAAATAGTATTCATATATCAAAATATTATTACATATAATTATCTGTATTTTAAAACATCTATAAAATACTGAGAAAGTATTAAGTTGCAAGAAAATTCATAATTATATATACTTAATTTTCACCTTAAATAAACTTTAACGATAATATATGAAATTTCTATATAATATTATTAAATTTATATAATATATAATATTAATAATTATTAATATTATATTATATATATATTATATAATATATATATATATATATTATATATATATATGATTGAATTGAAATTATCAATGTTAAAGAGACTAGTCACACATATAGAATGGAGAAAGGAAATTGCAATACTTATCTGATGTGAAGCTCTCATAAAAAGTTGAATTCTCTTCTGCCTATTGTGGGAGTTTAGATCATACATTAATTTTTATCCACCAGGTATGATAATTTTGAAATATAATGGTTCGTAAAAGGTCTTTTGTTTCAGGGATCGTTGAGTGTAAGGTTTGGTATGTATGGAGTGTGTTTAGGTCAAGTTAACATACTACTCATCATCAATGACTCAGAGTTACAGGGAAAATATAGAAATTATGTTATAGTTTTGATATTTTTGAGGATAGTGATGGTATTATGAGCCTTACGTTTTGTTAAGCTAAATCAGTGAAGTGCAAATTTTGAGCTTGTTTATTTAATTATACATTATTTGTTATAATAGTGATTGAACTTTTATGTTATGGAATATTGTACAAGAGTTATTGAATCAATTTAATCGTTGTGATGTTTGTGTGTTATATAAAATATAGTCATTATAAGTAGTTAGTGTATAATATATATTACTAACATATAGATTTAATAATGAATATAAATAATTTATAATATTAGTGTTCATAATTTTTATACTCATTTGTGAGGTCTTTTTGTAATCTTTCTTTTTCTCGATATTTTTGAATACCTTACAAATAAGATATTTTTTATGGTTCACATATAGAAATTTTTTTTTTCCAATACATAATAATGGCTTAATTATATTTATAACTCAAGGTGAATTAGCATATAGTACGACAAGTGACATGTGTCATAATAATTTGGATGAAAATATTTGCGATAGGGAGATAAGAAATAGAAAAATGATAAATAATATGACCAAGAATATTTAAATTTCTGTAAGAGACGTTTTTTTTAGCTTTAAAAAAAATGGTTATTCTCTCCTAAGATTATCATCATACAATATATTGAATAATAAAATAATTAAATAAATATAAAATATATAAAGTTTATTCTTTGAAGAATAAGTTATACTGTTTAAAAGATGAGTTATTTCATTATTATATTATAATATGTATATATTTAAATTCCTTATGAGCAATTTAGTAAGAACCTTTCAACATATATCCTTTATTCGACCAGACATGACAAATGAACCAGAGCTCTTCTCCAAGATATCCAAAATATATAATTAAATATAATTATATACTGTATTTACTACTTACAAGCCTGATAAGTAGGCAATGGTTTGTTGATGAAAGAAAGAATTGTATTATAACAATTAGATATTGTGTATAACATCTGATGAAAAATAGTGATTATTACTATAACATTATACCTGCTGACTCACTGAATTTCAATCGAATTCATCTCATCAAATAATAAGGCAGAGATTTACGTCATTGATAAAGGATTGAAATGAGTGTATAACTAGCACCCATTATATGATTAAATATGATGGATACAATTTACATTCATGTATCTAACAAGGTTTATTTTTTCAGCCCTGCTTGTATGAAGCTCTATGAATCTGTCCGCTAATAAAACAATATTAAGACATTTATTTAATCTTGATATACCTACCATATTAGTTAACGGACTATCAGTTATCATTCATAGGTCATCATAAGAGGTATTGTTCTCAATAAGTCAAGATTAAAAAAGTATTTAGGGATAGATCTGTCAGTCCTCTCACCTAGTCTGCATTTCGAAACTGATAGGATTAGTAATACGCGTGAAGATGCAAAATTGACTAAAATAATAATCTTAGAGAATATAAAATTTATGTCTATGCAGTATAGATGTTTAAAGGCTGCCAGAGGACAAGGTAAAGTTAAGATATAAGAGATTATCAAAGTAAGTTATTTCTTATCGATAAGTCCCAGATAATGAAAATCAATTATTGGGTAAGTTTAGTATATGTGTATAAGTTGTAGAATACTTAGGTCGAATATTATTTTATTTATAAAGGAATAATAGCTTTTAGTATATTAATTCTTGAATGATTTCTGCTATCTGGTCTGACCTTGGCTACTGAATTTACATTGCAATTATTACAGCTGTAAAATCACACTGTTCATTTAATGGTGAAGTTGTTAAGTTAATGATAAAGTGAGTAGAAATAAATGTTATCTCTATGGGTCCTGTAATGTACTTTACTATATATGACTTAGAGTATGTGAATAGTTACAAAAATACTCACATTTGGGGATTATGATTATTAAGGAATGTTCTTGATTTTATCTTATATGATATACCACACCTAATATTGAAATACTAATCTAATATCCGGATATAAACTGGTAATGTATAAAGATGGTTTCAAAAATAAATCGTATGGTTAATAGTGTAATAGATGTCATGTATAGTTGAGTACTCCTGTGAGTATGAGGAATGATATTTTCAGGTTCTTTATATATTTTATTGTATTTATCTCCTCAAATAAATTATTAAGGATAATAATTACATATAGGCTAAATAATTTGTCAGTTCTTATAACCAATTACATAATGGTTCTGATAGATCAAATTCCACATGAGCATACATTCGTGACAAATTCTTAGCAAAATAATCTGAAAGAAAGACTTTGGGAAAGGATGCCACCATCACTACGTTCGCTTAAAAGATAGGTAAGAAGGAGGTTATTTGATTTTTATTAAACTAATAAAATTTAAGAATGAAAATATATAATTTAATAACAGTAACTTATCTTTCAAGCATTAAAGGTATAAATTAAGTTCGTTAAAACGGCTCACGAAATATAGCTTCAATTGATGATCTGAATAGGCAAAGTGTAGATTCTGTTGTATTAAAATGAAATAAGATAACCTCAACGCAAAAAATCAATCTTATATCTGGCTATCAACGGAAATAACTAGATGAAAAAAGAAGTTATGGTGATAAAGATCTCTTGATCATAAGACTAGATCAAATTATTCTATAAATTATTTAATATATAGAGGCATATCAATACAAATTCGGTGTATAAAATCTATCTACACTCAATATTCACATAAATAGTACTTCGCAATAGATTTGCAAACTGATTGTTAACACGAGAGCACATCAAAAAGATACTTTTCTATATATTTTTTATTATTCTAGTTATATTTTTTCTTTCTTGAATGTTCTTCAACCTGTTGGGTAAAAAAAAATAAATATATATACTCTTAATATAAAAATTTTAAGTTCCAAAAACTCTCTTCCCACTCTCCTAAACTCGAGGCGAACTCTTATTTCTCAAAACATATTACTAGGATATTATTCTTTTAAAGTATAATATTCTCTAATTCTATTATTAGAGATGTTCATGCGATTTTTCTGTGCAGCTTCCAAAAAGTAATATTATTATTATTATGTCATTACATTAATAAAAAAATAAAAAAAAAAAAATAAAAAATAATAAATAATAAAAAAAAAAAAAAACTAAAAATGTTGTTTTTATAAAGAAATATATAAATAAAGGAAAATAAATAAAAAAAATAGAAAAAGATAAATTTATAAAATATCAAAAT
The DNA here is from genome assembly GCA_015478945.1 of Trachelipus rathkii. Classification (NCBI taxonomy): domain Eukaryota; kingdom Metazoa; phylum Arthropoda; class Malacostraca; order Isopoda; family Trachelipodidae; genus Trachelipus; species Trachelipus rathkii. Next base: position 69,870 of record JABUQX010009188.1, read on the forward strand.
AAATATAATAAATATAAATAAAATAAATATAAAAATAATATAATATAAATACTATATAATAATAAATAATATAAATAATAATAAAATAATAAAATTATTATATTATATTTATCTATAAACATATTCTCTCTCTCTCATTACTTTAAATACTATATCTTTATTTGAAATATAATATATTAAGTTTAATATAATATAAAATATAAAAAATAAATATAATTTAGAGCTATTCTGATATATCCTACCCAGTAATATATTATAAAATAATAAGAATAACCATCATCCTCCCCCTACATACGTACCATACTATATAATCCTATATACTACTCACCCCTCACTACATAATTCTACAGTCCCTACCTACTACCCCTATACCCTCCTCTACTCGTACATAAATACCCCCCCCTACCCTCCCTAACCTCTATCCTCATCACTCCCTAGTTATTTCAACTATCCTACCCATAACCCGATATCCTACCTCCCTATCTTACTTCTAATATACTACTATATACTATATATACCTTACACAATACTACTATATCCCACTTATACATACCTAAGCCCTCCCTACACTACTATACTACTACCTATACCCTCACCAACCCTATACTTATCTCATCATAATATAGACCGACGACGAGACGCGCGCACACCAGCGAGAGACTCCCCGACCGCGAGAGCAGCATGAGACGCACAATGACGACGGACTCATCTAGGCATCGCAGATGAGGAGCTCCTACTCTACCTTACCCCACACTCATACCACTACCTACATCCTCACCCCTCATATACCCCTCACTCCACCCTACTTATACCCTATACTCTCTATACTATCACCCCTACACCTACCCCCCCCAGTTAGATAATCACTACCCCCCTAATATAAACTATACCCACCATACGTTATACTCAACCCTCTCAACTCTATCTTCAGCTCTCAACTACCTCCCTCTCACTCTCCTCACCGCTATCTCAATAACCCCATCCACCCACCATACCTCCCTCACTATACCTATATTAAACACACCACCATCTTCAAGTTTTTTTCTTTTTTCTTTTTTTTTTTTCCACCTTTTCCACAAGATAAGAACACCCCCCGCTCACGACGCGCAGAAGCCTGATCTAGCACGAGTCGGGCATATAACTCGCCCCTCAACTCTAACGTCCACTGCCGCCACGCCCTGCGGACAAAGCCCCAAAGGCGCGTCATAGCCTCACATTCTCCCACCAACAGTTCGCCGAACCTGGGACCCTCACTTGGCATTCTGCGCGACCCGCTGCCCTCCCACGCTCGAGGCTCCCGCGCGCCTTTCTCCTACTATAAATACAACTATTGACAATACTAAACCAACACACCCACCCACCCCATACCCGCCCTCCTCACTCTCTCCCCTCCCCCTCCTCTAACCCTACACCCTCACTCCTACTATATAACCCCCTACCCCACCCCCTCCCCCCCCCCTCCCACCACCCTCACACACCCTACTACTACTACCCTCTCCTCCTTATTATTGTGTATAATATTTTCGAAACTATCCATACATATAAAATATAATAATAAAAAAAAAAATAATGAAATAAAATAATATATATATAATAAAAATACATTAAAATATTTCAATAAAATAAAAAATAACAAAAATACCCTTTTGCAGAAAATAATCTTTTACGACATTTTGTCACTAACTATTTTCATATGAATTCATTATTTTATTTCACTATTATTTCTAGTTATTAATTCTTAATATTTATTTTAATTATGATTTATTTTGATTTATTTTATTTTATATTATATTATTATATATAGTTATTTTTATTGATTTATTATCTCCATTTATTTAATTAATTTATCTCTATCATTTTTATTTATTACTTAATTATTAATATTATATTATTATTTTATATACTAATACTAAAATTAATAACAATAATACACTCTATTTATGACTATATCACCTATATATTATTTACATATAAATATTTCTAAATATTATATTATTAGTTTAATTACAAGTTTTAATAATAGTATTGTTATGCTATCGACTATATATTTCTACAATATCATTTTTAAAATATATTCACACTATTCTATATTAGCAGAAGAAATTCAAAATTATTACTATTTTATTAATATATAATCTTAAATTTATCAGTATTATATATATTACTTTAATTAATTAATCAATTATAATTAATCAACCAGTATCTATAGTTTATTATATATATTAATATGGTTATTTACGGATAATATTCACCAACCATTTTTTCGAAAATATTAATGGTGATAGAAGGGTAGGTTTTTGGTATTTACCATGTTGAGTTGGAATTTGAAAATTTAATTATTCTTCATAATGACGAAGCGTGTTAGTGTTGGAAACGCAGCTTCCTTTACCTTATTTATGCAATAGAGCTATTTATAGCCCCTAACATATAAGATATGGGGCCACAATGCTTTGCGGTATATGACAATTATTTTACTCTAAATTACACACCACACAATTCACTATGTTTCATTTCGACACAAAGGCACATTTTGTAAATTTTGAAATGAAAAATTGGCTTTATTCCGCCAGTGCTGTGTAACTCGTGTGTGTTTTCATGTCTTTTGCGGGGTCTTAAGAGCAGGGTATACATAGTCGTTTGTGATATTTGTTATGTAATATTTTCATTTTTGACAAATTTTCCTAAAAAATAAAAAGAAATAGTTATGCATTACTTCCTGCGAAAATGAAAATAGAATTTTTGATGAGAATGTAATCGCGATCGATGGTATATTTAACTGTTACTGTTGTAATGCCTTCGGAGCTCCTTTCGACCGAGTTTAGTAGGGAATCTCTCACTAACTAGGATTTATTAGATAGTATATTATATATATTATATATAAGTATTATTTATATATATATAATATATTATATATTATTATTAAATTTTATTTAATTATATTAATATATATATAATAATTATAATTAATATTATATTATAATATATATATATTTTATATATATATTATATATAGTAGCTATATATATATAGTATTAAATCTATATTATATATATATTTTTTATAATATAATCATACTTATATTATTTATATTAATATATATGATAGTTATATAAATTAATTATTAATTACTATTCACTAATAATATTCTATATTACATCAGATACTATATAGAGATAATGCTTAATTTCATGAATTATCAGCTTATTTGAATATGTCACTCTAATATTATGTGATTAAAAGCTGGTAAACTCATATTTGAGCCAAGTAGTCAATTATGATTATAAGTAGCTATCTTTGAATAAATAAATATAGAGCAATTAACTTTCTGGACCGTTTATGTGTATTTATTTGATTGTATAACTTATAATATGCGTTTTTATAATATAATTGTACTTCTTTATAATTCTTTAAATAAAGATCTAACCATATAATCTAAATTTTTATATTTCTTTTCTTTATATATTAATGTATTTATTTATATAATTGAAAAAATGCAAAAATATTATAGTATAAATAATTATCTTATCTACTCATCCTTGACTTTCTCTCTCTACTTCTCGCTTTAGCATTATTCGTTCTCTCTCGTCTGTTATCTGTCATCTCTAGCTCATCTGTGGCTATCTCATGTTACTATATCTTTTTTCTCAGAGTTTTATCTTCGATAAATTTTAAATTTTTACCTTGAAAAGGGGTCGTGAAATCGTTATTATATCTTAGAAGCTCGTCGTTAACTTAATACGAGGCCTGTCACTTGGTCAATACGGACTGCCTCTCGTCGCTTTCTGTGTCCCTTGCCCACATCCCTTACATCTCTCTCATTTCAGTATTCTTTCTCTTGTGTCTCTCTCTACTCATCATCTCAGCTTCCGTCAATCTCGGTTCTTTACTCTATCTTCTATCACATTCTAATTGTCTCTCCTTTTCTACTCTTATACTCACTTCCTTCCAACGTGCTCCTCTTGCTGTTTCTATTTATCCAATTTTCTCGGTTCTCACCTTGCTTTTTATGATCAAGAGTTGACTCTAACGCATAAACATATCTCGATGAACTCAACCTCAGATTTAGCAAAATTTCAACACGTACAGAACCGATTTCATAAAAATTAGTAACAACAAGGTATGAGAATATACATCATAGAATACTCGCAAAAGCAACAACAGATCTAGCAACAAGACACTAAAGATACAACAACACAAGAACCGTGCTAACGGACAGTCCAGACAACTGCAGAACCATAATAAGGATAACCGATATACAATTAATTAACCATATTAAAAGGTTTTTTTCACAATCCATTGCTTTGGAAAGGGATAAAACATTCAAACGCAACACAATAAGAATAAGCGAAAACATGCATTTAACGCTAATTGGATAACTTAAAAATATAAAATAAATCAAAAAATGTGGATAATATTGGGCCAAGTTTCGTGTATAATGATACTTAACACCGAAATAAACTAAGTTAATTCGATAAGGGTCAGCTGCTTATATAAATCACCTGTACCTTATATTTTTATTTATAACAATAATATAATATAAATTGGTTTATTTAAATATGATCTGATGAAATTGAACCATATATGTTAATCTTAAAGATATATTAATAAAATGGACTAAGTCTATATCCAAATCTCTTGAATTACACCTCTTCACTTTTATATTTCCATTATAGTATCTGTACCGATGAAAATTATATAGAAGTAGTTGATTATTTATATTCCTAGGTGCTCTTATTATAGTGTTATATATATATATAATTATCTTTCATCTTACATCTAATTACTGCTGACATATATATAATTAGGGATTGGAGCCGTGAATTGAGTTGAATTGCGTGGAATATAGCCGTAGTGTATAACTGGTATAATCCTCAGGTGGAGTTAACCGGTATAATCGGTACCGGAATCGTAATAGTAATTAGTGAATTAGCGGATTGCTCGAGTAACCTCAGGATTATCTACTGCAGTGTCTGTTATATAAGCATTTTACTAGCTGAGTGACTAAATAAAATAAAATTGTATGTTTTGTATCATCGTATCATATAATGTATATTACTACATCGTATAATTTCTCCATTATTATTTATGAGAGTTTTTAATATATGTTTGAGAAAATAGAATATGATTTTATTGTTTAAAATCTTTTTGTATACAATTTCACATTTGAAATATGACGATTTTTTTTTACTTTTCTCTTTAAATAAACTGTATATTCCCATATTTTTTTGAATTATAGTATTTCTTTTAGTGAATTTATTTAATGATTAGAAAAGTAGTTTGAAATAACTGGCAAAATACTATCATTTTTATGTTTACTCAAAATCAGTATGTTAATTTGTGTTTAAATCGTTAGGGGGATAAACTTGGCCCTGAATTACATCTCTCACATAATAAAATGTAATAATTAGAGTGAGTGACTCTATTCCCACATGTTTCTTATATATTTATTGAATATGTCTAATTAATTATTGACATTTGGTTTATTATTGATAATATATAGCATAGCTAATTTTAATATAATCAGTTATCTATATTAAGCAAATTAAATAAAACAAGAATTACATGAAAAGATCAAAAATCACTAAGAAAAAATAAATTATGTCCCACGAATGGGGTTGAATTGGGCCAACCACATTTTTAATTCTTATCTTTATTTATCGATTATTAAATAAATGTTTGTATTACTAGGTTTATATTATTAAATCTAATTTTCTATAATATAAGTAAAAATCAATATATAAATAAATCCTAAATTTATACATAAAGATGAATTTTAAAGATGGCTCAAATATCATCAACCCACTCAAATTGGGTGTCGAATTCTATCCCTTCGTAATAAACTGTGAGTAAATGATTTTATATTATAAACTTTAAATAATATAATATTGAATTTTATATGGTATTAACTTATATTTATTACATTTATTGATGTGTTTATATTGAGATATCACTTATTAAGTGGCCTTATATTTCGACATGAGAGAAAAAAAATCCAGATAAGCTGAAATTAGGGGAATAAGAAGTGGTGGTGAGAGCGCAATCAGTTATTTACCACTTAAATATGTAGCCAATACGTTACCCCCCCCTCAGAAGTCACTCATATATATAAATATAACGGGATATATATATTATATTACTTAATATAATATTATTATATTATAATATATATATATATATATATAATTATATATTAATATATATATTAATTAATAATATACTAATAATATCCATATATATCTTATATATATATATATAATATATATATATCTAATATTATTATAATATAATATTAATTATAATATATATATTATATATATATAATATATATATATTATTATATATTAATTAATATATTAAATAATTTATATTAATATAATATATATTAATATATATAATATATTATATATTAATAGTTATATTATATATTAGTAATATTAATTATATATTATATATTAATTGATTAATTATATGTTAAATGGTCAGTGATTCTACTCAGACTTAGGTGCCCCCCTGATCTCTTAACAAATAACAAACACTATATTATAATATCCTACATACAAAAATCATAATAAAAATATTTGTAATACAACGTACATGTTGGTTATAGAGTATACTATAAAATAAAAAAATTTATAAATATTACTCTTTTAAATATTATAAATACAATAAAAATTATAATTAAGTATTTATAAATAATTAGATTTACTGGAACTGCCAAATAAATAATATTGGATGCATATGGCATCACGTTATTAATTTTATTTTTCATAATACTCTTTATACTATGGTTAAAAAACAATGGCAAAAAATAATAAAATATAAAATACTAAAGTATAAATTAAAATTAATAATTTTAAAAGTTTGAATATAAGTCTTAGGTTTATCTTGGTAGTTACAGTAGTATCAATAAATTTAACTACTCTAGAAATATATCTTAACTCATCATATAGATGTGTAGTTGAGCCGGCTGATTAGCTAACTGTATTGTTCGACACTTAATAATTGATAAAAGTATAAAATTTAAATTGAGTGGCGCGAATTTCCTCATTAAATAAATATAAAAGAAAATTGGAACGATATAGGAGATTAATACTAATGTAACATATAATTTACTCTTTGATAATAATTCACTCTCTATAATTATATATTTCTTCTTAACAATTTTTAATATTCTCATTAATTTATTTTCTCTCCTATCTCAAGAAACGATCTAATGATGACCTTCCTTCACTCTATTAACATCCATTATATATCAAATGGTGTCTCCGCTGATTTCTCTCAAAATTTGTTATTCGTTTTTGCATATTAATATTTCAACATAGTTTTTGTCAATAGAATGGAGCAATCAATCCTAAATTTGGAGCGTCTGACCAACATACTACCTATCATTTTTATTCATAAAAAGTAATGATGACGACAAAGATGTCTTTGTATATATTGCGTAGTAGATATAATATATATTGTTAGCTTGTTTAAAGTGTAGTGAGATCTGTAGTAATTGATCGTTTTATGATGCAGTAGTAAATTATCAATTTAATGAGTTAGCGTGTAGATCTGTATATTTTGCAACTGGGATGCGGATAGTGTGCAGGTATAAATTGTACTGTTCACATCACTTATATAATATCATGAATGAATGGCTCGTGACGTTTTCATCGCTGCATCTTAAGTCTCCCGCATATCCTCAAGTTTAACGATAAAATACGTAAAATTATTATTTGGAGGAATTGCGAATGCGATAAATTTGAAAATATGTTGTGGATTGCATTTTAGCAGGTAAATTGACTATATATAATATCAATTACTCCAGCTAAGTTATAAGTAGTGATCATAATCTAAACCATAAATAAAAAATTTGTTAGTTTTCTAAGTATAATTGCTCAAAATTATATATGTCCAACATAAATTTATATCCAGTATTGGCTCTTTGTCGTTTGAATATGAATACATCCCGAAAATGTTTATTTTTTTGTTATTTTTTTTTTACTATTATAAAGTTATAAATTAGTTTTAAAAAGGTTCTAAAATGTTAGTTTTACTGTATGATTAATTATATTTTTATTCTCTATTTATTTTATAAATGATTTTGCTGTGTATAACTTTTATTATCCCCGACTTATTTACCTCACAGTCTCGAATAACTCTTATAGTTTTCGGACGTGCCTATGAAGTTGGATAATCCGATTTAGTCACGATTCGGTTATTCAGTCTAAGCATCTCAGTATTTTCTTAATATCATAAAGGATCCGCCGTAACTCTCGGGTTTTGATTTCCCCCTAGATTTTACATACCAGTATTAAGATGCGCGCATAAACATATTGGTTGTCGATTTTACTTATATTGTCTCATATGAGCGCAGGGGTAGAATTGGAGTAATGATTTCGTGTTATATTTCTCTTTTTTATATGCCTCAGTATTACATATGATTCTAAAGAAATGTGCCAACGGGTACTAATAGATGTTAGATATTATTCAACTCGAGCTTAAAACTAATACATCAGTTTTCTAAACAATGAGCGCTAGCTCAGTGGAGGCTTACAACATGTTCACGGCTACATTGTATGAGTCAGTCGGTACGCATATTAAACGTCGGAAATGAAAGTAAGATAATGTATATTGGGTTGTGGTAAAAATTACTGTCATCTGATCTAAATTGTTGTATATAGGTAAGTAGTACCGCTTTGATAAATTTCCATGGTTTTGGCTATTTGCATAATGTTTTTACAAGTATTGTGTATATAAAATTTTATAATATGTGATGTTATTTGAGTCGTATATAATATTTAATTTGCAAGTATATTATGTACCATAATTTAGTGTAAACCGTGTCACCACCAATAATTTCATACGAATCAAAAATTATTTCTTGCTAACCCCAGGTTACATAAAACTGATGATATAATAGAATGAAATTTACATTGAGCAGTTTTCTTTTCTTATCCACACCAACAAATCCGACTCCTAAGCAAGCAATTTTTCGTGTCCGTACTGACGTGACTAAAAAATTCGAATAGAGCTACTATAAAATCTATACTCTGTTATTATTATATAACGAGGACTCGAACTCCGATAACCCTGAATGATCTGACATATTACGCACCTAAATCCCAATCATCCACCTACTACTCTGTATGCTAATGCCACGAGACTTCTCTATATATAATATTATATTAAATTATATATAATATATATATTTGGGTATCATATACTATTAATATTAACTATATATATTATATATATATATATATATATATATATTAGTTAGTATAGATATATATTATATATATAATATATATATATATATTATATACTATATATATATTAAATATATATTATATTAATATCTATATATTATATTAAGTAATTTTTCAATAATTATTTTACGATATTTCTCCTTAAACGAGGAAAACCTATAGGAAAGTATTATCTGAGTTAATCCGGCTGAGTAACAATGATATCTCTAGCCGGTTATCCGGATAGTGTCAAAACTTGGCCTAGGATATATGGCCGGATTTACCAGATTAGTTAGCCGGATAATCCCGGCCAAATCCCTTAAATATCATATATCAGCTGTAGCGTTGATACTATTCGTGTGACATGTAGGCGCTACAATCAGAAGATCGTGAGCAGGACAGGCAGTCTTGTCACTGGCAATGGTTGCTAGGGTTAGTTCTAGTGTAGATTCCTTAGTAAGTATTACATAGAAATTCTTCCTGCGGAATAGGGCTATGCCCATGATGTGTTTAGAATTTTATTCATAATAAAAAGGAAAATTCTATAAAACAATAATTGTAATAATTAAAATTAGAAGGATTACTTATAATATTATATTATATATATAATTAACTATATATATATATTATTAATAAATATTTATATATATTAATTATTTAATAATTATATTATAATTATATTAATATTATATTATATATATATAATTTATTATATATATATATACTAATATATTATAACTTAATATATATAATATATACTTTATATATAATATTACATATATAATATATACTTGCTTTCTTTATATTGTAGTGCTTAGTATTTATCTATGTATATAATATATTTCGTTATTGATACTATGACGCCTTATATATATATATATATAGATAGAGGAGAGATAATTATATTAAATATATTAAAATAAAATAATAAATTTTAGAAGGAAATTTTATTTTCTTTTATTAAGTTTACGTTTTTCCATGATATATATATCAATTCTTATACTTTATTTTTATTGAATAAATATAGTGATGTCATTATAATGAAAAGGAGGATAAAGTTATTTATTACTACTTAATTTATAAAATAATATCTCGATGAATTATTTGGACGGTTATCAGTATGGAAGGATTTGACCTCTTAAAATCTGATAATAACGAGGAAGACTTTGACATGCGTCAGCGTCTACATTGGAATATATAATAACTCACCTTATTTTATTATATCTAAATAATTATAAATAATTGTAACGGTCTATACTGATTAACCTTCTCATTACCTCTATAAAATAAATGCATGTAGATACAAATTTATATCATAATATATTTTTCTCAAATAAGACATATTTTAAGCTAAAATTGATCCATATTTCTTGAATAATTTAATTAACCCTAATAATAGCTTATTTTAATTCCTATGTATACTAATGAAATATATTCTTAAATAAATAACACACATTTATATATAATATTTTAAGTAATAAAATATAAAATTCATAAATTTAATATAAGCCCATATTTACATTAGGGAGGCTAAGAAATATTCTCGAATATATGAATATAAATAAATTAAATGCATTATAATTATATTACATATATATTTCTTAATATGCTAGGAATTTTTGATTAATTGAAAAGATGTTTTTATTAAACTGATCAATAAAACCATAATTAATTATGAAATTCGGGACTTCATACATTTTAAAGATATATTATATAATTGATGATAATAACTATCAAATATCTATTATATTATATAATTAACTTAATATTATTTTTAAATATAAATTATAGTATATAATATAAATTATAATAATAAATAAAACTTGTAACTTAAATGAATACTAATTAAGATATATATAGTAATATTAAACTGTTTTTTATATATATATTTTTATCTAACTTTTTACTATACTTATTAATTAAGTGGTGAGCTCCGAGGTTATATTATGGTTATGGTTGAAATTTATGAGTGATATTTTACAGTTCGGTTATAGGTTAGTTCAGCTCTTAGGTTAGGTTTACGTTGATGGGAGTTAGAGGTTCTAGCTTAGGTTATTGAGATAGTAGCGTTAGTATTACGCACGAGAAATATATTAATGTTTAGTTTACACCTACACATCTAATATGAGAACCCAGTGATCATAATTAATTACACTTGCCTGTTCGGTTTGTGAATAATATTAAGTTTGATCCGTTGCATTGTCCTGTTGTTTTTATGTTTTATTGAGTGTGTGAAATACCAAATAAGTGGTGGATCTGTTGTTTTCCTACTTGAATCATCTCTTTGATAGTGGATTTATTTTCACAGGTTTGAAAACATCGCATATTGATGTTTACAATGAGGAAAATCTCAGTTAATATACTGTAATCTATATATTATGAGTTAATATAATATAAAAGTATTTATTTATATATGAAAATCATTCATATTATTATGTAAGAATTGGAAAGTGTGAACATTGGATGATGTACTATAAAGGTTGATAAATATGTTTATACAAGCCAAATATATTGTAAATAACTTGAAACTTAACAAATTAGATAGCAGGACTGGTGCGACAAATTTTAAATAGTCCGACATTATATCAGTGCAGATAAATTTAGCGATATATAGTTCAGTTTGATTTTGAATAAAGTCTCTTCTCTCTGCTTACTTCCCCCTATTTTGTTAAATAAATGTGGCTATAAGTTTTTCACCACTCTAGCTCCGAAAGAGACATTTAACCACTCTACCAAGAGCATGTTCATCCCAGCTTACCTTAATCGCCCCTCTCTCCCTTTCGCAACTCCCTCTCCCCTTCGTACCTCCCTTTCCCTTTGCTACTCCCTTCCCTTCTCATCTCCCTTCCCCTTGCAACTCACTCTCCCTTCACCTCTTCGCTCTCTCTCTTCGCACCTCCCTTCCCTTCATCTAATACAGCATCACTTAGATTTTTTCTGGAATATTAGTGCAGGAGAAGGTAAATGAAAGAGTAAAAGTGTGTTAAGGTATCATCGCATATATCACCTCATGATTCTCTCACATAATATTTAATGCTATGTAAGGATATCTTCGCGTTATGATCTGATAAATTGTATAAGTCTTTTGTTTCCCAAGAAGATCTTAACTATAACTACTTCCTTGATAATGACGTCATTGCAATCTTATATTTACTATAATACAATCCTAATTTTCGTGTTTTCTAAATATGTGGTGATCTTTCTATTAAGTTATTGTATATTCAGGACTGAACAATTATTCCATCTTTATTTTTTTATCGCTAAATGTTATATATATATAAAAAAGTCCCTTAGGATTTGAAACACTATTAGTGATACTTGTGTTTAGTGTGTCTCCAGGTAAGTTTGTGTGTGAAAATAAGTTAGTAATAGGTACAGGTATAAGTGATAACGATTTTCTTTTTAGGTCAACTAAGGTTTTCTTTCAAGGACTAGTTCTTTATTATTTCCTATTATCAAACCCAATTCTTTCCTTAAAGTCTTTCCATTCTTTCTTGTTATTAATTTCCCATACAATATGTTTGGTCTTTTGAATATTCGAGAATGTGTATACCATACAAATCTGACAGATTTCGACAGAAGAGGAGGCCTTTGTGGAAAAATCCGTAACAGGGCTAATTTGGTAGTACCATGACGCACCGAGTCATGTTACCTCAGTGAAGACGTGAGTGAGAAAAATACAAGTTTCGTAAATTCCTACATTTTAGTACACTCCGTTATCGGGCCTCCTGTATTTCTAACTTTTGAACTAGAGAAATACATACTCGATTCTTCATCACAACGTGTTCGTGTTTCTGCAAATAAACAGAATAAATAAGTTTAATCATATAGTGGCAACAAAGTCCATTAATGTAAGGAGACACCTTGTTAGAACTTTGTTATGGACAAATCAATAAAAAACCCTCCCACCCACTTTATTCAATAGTTTACATTTCTAATAAATCTTCATACCATCCCTCCTAGTGATATATTTGCAGAAATATTAGTTCATCTTCTTTTGAGAAAAGTATTGAAACGTAAAAGGCAGAAAAATCTTTCTGTTCCTTTGTGTCAGGCACAACGATTGAAACATTATATCCATCGTACAACTTAGGTATATTGTCCTAATGGTGTCTAATAAAAACTCTTTCTCCTTTTCTAAATTCTTTTGAGAATAACAATTCGGCTGACCCATCTTAGCCCATGTAGAATCTGTTAACGACTCCCTCAACAAAAATCAAGTTTATAATTCTAGCTTGTGAATTTAAAGCAATATTGAGCGTTTCAATTGTTATAATAACACACTACTATTAACATGTTCACAGAACTGGTTCTCCAGGTTCAGTATCCAAAAGATGCTTTTGCGTTTATAACTATTGTTCTAACGAACTTTGTTGGAGTTTGGTACCTAAGGACAAATCTGGAACCTTACATGACAAATTTCAATATTTCAGGAACAGCCTCCAGTAATTGACCCGATAAATAGGGATATAGAGATATTTGGTTGAAATTACTAAAGAATTTTCTTTTTTTGTTTTCAAAGTTATATACAAACCCCTGCCTAGATTGCCTTTTTTGGTGGATTTATTTCCTGTAGACCGCAAGAGCGCCTGGCTTTTCTCTCCTAAGTGTTACCTTATCCCCCGTCGAAGTCAGTCGCGCATACTGCTAATATAATATTAATATATTAATTAATAATTATAATTATATATATATAATTAATATAATTAATATATATAATTATATATTATATTTTTAATATATATATTATAATAATATTAATAATATATATTTATTATATTATTATTAATTAATTAATATATTATTATATATATATAATATAATTAATTATATATATCTATATAATATATTAGATATATTATACTATATATTAATATATATATATATATAATATATATATAATATATTGTACAGGTTTATCTTGAATCCTTTCTTGTTTTATAATTTATTTTGTAAGGCAGGGTTGTGGTTAACATTGTGGTATTTATACAAAACACAGCAATAAGACCAACACAAGCAGCTCGCTTTGTTTGGCGCTCTAAGCTAAAGAAGAGACAAAACTAACTAAATAGAAAAACCGATTTTGTGATTTTATATTATCGTGCAATTTTTTATAAACTTCAATCGATACCTTCTAGGTATAAGAAAATGGAAATTTATTTTCAATTAGAAATGCACACCACACAAAAAGATTAGCTGGAAATTAAAGTATAATTACAAAGATGAAAATTTAATTTTCACACATGCAAGCCTCTTGTGTTAATTTTGATCTTTTCCTTACACTAGTGAGTGAATTTTTAAGAATACAAGCTATTTAAATAGTAAAAATGGACCCACAATTGGTGATTATAAGGCTAGTTTAAAAATATAAATATAAAACTCATATTTATTTATTTATTAAATAAAAAATTATAGGGATATCATTACAAGATTACACTCATAGATTAACGAATATATTTTAGTGAAATTAATTAACAACTTTATTTTTTTTTTTTATTTTAATTATTTTATTGAGCTCATTATACTAGATAAAATAATTTATACTTGATTGATTAAACATTAAAGCTTATTTGTTTTATTTATAAATAGAGTAGGAACAATTACGCCCAAAAAAGAACTTTGATTACTTCCTTTAAAAATTAAATTAATTTTTTATAGATATAAACTAAATATTTTGAAGACACCCGAAGATGTGTTATAAACGCCAAGTTTCGTCGTGGTTTAAATATTCTTAAAGCATATTCCAAATGTTTTCTATTTTACCTCAAAATGTTTATATTTTCCTTTTTTTTTTATCAAATAATATATAATTAATATAAATGAGATTAATTTATAATGTGATAATCTTTTAATAAAAATCCTGATACATATTTATAAAGTCATTAAGTTTAATATAATTATTTTATTAGGCATGTTATTCTTAAAAAATTAAATTAATTTTTTATAGATATAAACAAAATATTTTGAAGACAAGGTCAGTGTGGTTAAATAAATTAACAATTACCAGAAAATTCTACTAAAAATAATTTGTTTTTCTTCTTTTTTTTATCAACATGATGTGAATTATATAAAATAGAAAATGTTTTTAAAATTTAGAATTTATGAGTAATCATTAAGTTTAAAATATATTATTTTTAGTCATGTATTTATATTTAGGGTTAATCCAATTGAAATATCAAAGTAACCCTTTCATCAGATTTTCTAATAGCTCTATTAGTTGCAGGTTAATAGAGCGTATCTCTCGTATTTAACAATTCGTATTAGTAGGGGTTAGTTAGGGTTCTGTTGAGGCCCCAACTATCTTGATTTACAGTGTATTGGTTGTTCCATTCACTATCTTAATATCAATGTATTCAAATTACACTATTCTCTTCATTTTAAAAACAAACCATCCAAATAGGACTTTCGCATCTAGAAATGCAGCCTTCGATCAATAAAAACGAGATCTTTCGCATATTTCTAATTAAGACAAAGTAAACTTATCTGGGTTCGTATACTTCCTTTTAAATATTAAACTCAAGTTTCCTATCTTATTATTAGCTTTATTTAATTTTTTCTATTTTTCTTGGAACAATCATTATCTCTTTGGATTAAACAAGTTTAAAGAAGGTTAAACTTCTAAGTGACTATCAAAAGTTTGTTCCTATTACTCAAGTTCTTTGTTGCTTACAGCGGAGTCTTTCATTTCTATAGTATGACTCACTTATATAAGGTTTCATTTCTCATAACCAATATCATTATGACAATAAACTGAAGTACTTTCCAAAAGATGTTTATAGGCGCTTTTTATATAAACTAGAAATTGCTTTAATTTTTATCTGCAATTATCCCTAGAAACGTTAAATTCTTTTTTACTAAAATGTCTAACTTTTCAAGAATGTAGGAAAATTAGTATTTTCCATATGTTACTGGTCTGTTTCTAATAATGTTGGTTTCGAATTGTCAATATGCAATGAAATGAGGATACATTTTTCAAAATATTTCTCGGATAATATGATATTAGCTATTAGACCTGGATAAACAGAATACTCTGCTTCGGGAACAAAATTTACAGTTTTTAATTTTCAGATAAATAAATTCTAGTAATAATCGGTCAAAAGATGGCCTTTTCCGATTTAACAATAACAGAATATACTCTAAATAAAGTGTTTTGAAGCATTAAAAAGGCGAAATTGACTGATAGGAAAAATGTAATAGCTCCGAAGTGCTAAATAATCTTACAGGTTTTAACCGGATTCTATGTCCTAGACTCCTGGAGTAAGAGTAAGTGCAGAGACTATTAAGAGTTTGGAAGCATATTAGGGTTAACTGTTCATATAACGTTAAAATCATATAATGGCTACGAACATAATTTAGAAAAGTAAGAAATATATGCAAAATTTTTTATTAAAAATTTAAAAAATTTATTTCTTAAAATTTATAAAATTTATTTCTTCAAAATTTATAAAATTACAGTAATTTTTTTTTTACCTAAAATTTATTTCGATCTAGGAATTATTATTATTGGTAGTTTAATATTTCCTAATAACTCACTGGTCTGGGGTGTGGGAGGTATGGCACCCATAGACAAATAGTGCCATATATTTGTTTTTATTGTTGAAGACTCAAATGTATGGCATACGAACATCTCTCTGCAGTAGTTCTAGCACCCCCAACCGTGAGTGGTTTAAAATATAGAAATATCATGCAATTACAATAAATTGGGCTCTTCCTAACATATTAATAATCAATGTAAACGGATATATATATATATATATATATATATATATATATATATATATAGAAAGATATGTTAACTCTCGATTGTTTCTAGGCTATGCTAATACCAAAATATATATATATATATATATATATATATATATATATATATATATATATATATATATATACTTCTTGCTATATATATATATATATATATATATATATATATATATATACCATATATATACTCTATTTTATATATATATATATATATATATATATATATATATGTATATATATATAATAATATATATATATATATATATATATATATATATATATATATATATAATATATATATATATATATATATATATATATATATATATATATATATATATATTATTTTTATTTTTATTTTTATTATTTTTTTTATTTTAATTTTTTTATTTTTTATTTTACACTGGGATAGCAAGCTTCTTCCGGCTTTATGTGGTGCGGAGAAAATTGATCCACTACCAATAACAGTTACGTTTCAGGGCAAAGAACAATTATTAGGTATACCTGAAATTCCTGTAGCTACAGGAGAAGATCATGCTATAGCCGTTTTTAGAGCAATGTAAAATTAGGGCATAGAAGAAAAGATACAAGCATTGTGTTTGGATACAACCGAAAGCAAAACCAGAAGAATAAATGGTACCTCTACAAGCATTGAATAAATGTTTGAACGTGGTTTACTCTTATCTTCCGTGTAGACATCACATCTACGAGATAGTCTTAAAAAGTTTTTTTGATACAGTAATGGGAGCAACATCTGGACCAGATGTAAATATATTTAAAAGATTTAAAGAAACTGGTCGACCTTAGGCAGTGCACAAAAAACCGTAGTGGGGTAGACGTTGTCACCGAGGATGTCCGTGGTAATATGATGGAATTTCTTGAAGATCAGTTACGCCGAGTTGATTATCGGAAATTATTAGAATTAGCTGTGATCTTCCCTTGCGCAGCCCCCGACGTGGAGTCTCATTTCGCATTACTGGCAGTGTGAGCCACGGTTAGTGGATGGCAAAGACTATTTTTACCTTTAAACTATATTTATTCCAGGATCAATTCAACACGACCACACGCGAGAGAGATTCAATCAGAAGAATACGTATTTTTCTTATCGGTACTAATAATAGCTACGTTTCAGGGAAATCTAGATTCCAGTTTTCTGATGAACATAATCGAATATAAAGAATTTGATGCTCATATTAGTGATGCTGCCGTGAAGAAATTCGTAAACCATTTATGGTTCCAGGCACCGGAAACTGCGGTATTTACAATTTTTTACGATGATGTACCACTAGACATTAAACAAAAAATGACTACTAAAATGAAGACAATAAACGACAACGATTATGACAACCGAATTAAAAGATACATTGCCAAAAATTAAGACCTCCATTGTTTAAAGGCAAAAGATAGTTCATACTTTATTACAGATGATTCAAAAGCAATGTTTTCAAGATTTAAAATTCATACAAATTTTCTGACCAACAGCCCGTCTACTTGGAAAGAGGATAAGAACTTCCAACGTGGGATGGAACTATTGAAATGACCATTGTAGTGGTTGACGATATAGTTGAGAGAGGAGTGCAGGTAATTCAAGAATATCAGAACATTTTAGGCAAGGACGAAACAGAGAAACAATACATAACTCAAATTGTTAGTGAATACAGAAAACAGTATCCACAATCTACTAAAACTACTCTACTTTGATAATTATCTATGTTTCAAATAAATAATCATTTAAGCAATATTCGTAAGTAATAAATATATATTTCGATTTCTCAGCATCATTAACCTGCCATACAACAATTTCGTAATATAATAAAGGTGTTAAAATAAGATGCTAATTAATATGTGAAATATGAAACTTTGGGGCCCTTGGGGGTCCTCTTAATGTAGTCCAATGGTGCCAAAATTTTGTATAGAGTGGTTGTATATCTAGTGGAATCAAAAATAGGGGTTGAGACAGCAATTATCGGAGAAGTGAAATTAAGAGTTAGTAAGAGATACCCATATATATATATATATATATATATATATATATATATATATATATATATATATATATATATATATATATATATATATACTCCCTTATATCTTATATCTCAATATATATATACTCTATATATATATATATATATATATATATTTATATATATATATATGGCGATATGGAAAGACATATTTATACAAAATAGATTTATCTATATATATATATATATATATATAAATATATAAAATATATAAAAGAATATACTTTTATATAATATATATATATATATATCTTCTAATATATATATATATATATATATATAATACATAATATATATATATATATAAAATAATATATATTTTTATATAAATATATATATTAATATATATCTATATATATATATATATATATATATATATATATATATATATATATATATATATATATATATATTCTTTATATATCGAAATATATATATATATATATATATATATATATATATATATATATATATATATATATATATATATGTACATATATATATATATATATATATATATATATATATATATAATATATATATATATATATATATATATTAATATATATATATATATATATATAAATGTTTATATATATATAAGAGTATATATATATATATTTTATATATAACTTAACATATTATATAACAATATATATATATATATGTATATATATATATATATATATATATATATATATATATACATATCATATATATATATAATATATATTTATATATATATATATATATATATATATAACATATATATATATATATTATATATATATATATATATATATATATATATATGTATATATATATAACATAATATAATATAATATAATATACATATATGTAAATACTAATATATATATATATGTAACCAACCAATAATATGTAATATATATATATATATATATATATATATATATATAATTATATACATATATAATCTATAAATAAATCAATTATATATATATATATATTATATATATATACTCTGCTATATATACTAACATATATATAACTATATAACCATGCTATATATATACTATATATATACATATATATATTATATATATATATATATATATATATATAACATAT
>JABUQX010009188.1:97500-102500 GCA_015478945.1 Trachelipus rathkii
TTCAGTCTACCCTTTCCCTCTTTATTATATATGAAGGGGGTCAGATGGAGACACTCATACAGAGAGCGAGTGGGATTACTAAGGGAAGAAAGAATTTCCTCTATGATTTTCTATTTAAATTTTACAGAATATAAATTACGAAATGACATTAGTTAAAATTTATCAATATTTCAACTTTCCTAAAAGATGGCAATACAGCAACCATTATACATCAACTGCTTTAGAAGAAACCTCAAGAAGCTTTTTTAAACTACATTTCTAATTATAATAATATACAACTAAGTTGTTATTGTTTTCAGACTTTATTTGTTATTGTTATCAAACTTTGTTTGTTGTTGTTATCAAATTGGTTGTTCTTATTCAAACTTTTTGAAACATTTCTAAGACTCCATTAAGAAAAATATTCTTGTAACTAAAGTTATACGAGTCTTCTGTTTCTTCTAGATCACGCTTATTTATGCCAAAAAGTGTATCAGAGAGTCTAAAATTTTTATTAAAACCGAGAGAGTACTTTTAGTGGATGATTTGGTTTTTATGACGCAGTGCTCTGTCCATAAACATTATAAGCATCATAATCTCTTCCAAGATTCTCTAGAGTTTTCAACATTGCCTAATATATATATATATATATATATATATATATATATATATATATATATATATATATATATATATATATATATATATATATATAGTGATGATGAAAATCATGCGATAACTACTACATCATAACATCCACTAAAAATATATATATATATATATATATATACATATATATATATATACCTATATATATATATGCCTTACTCTTACTCTATATATATATATATATATATTATGTGCTGTGTGTGTGTGTGTGGAGGTGTGTGTGTGTGTGTGTGTGTGAGAGAGAGAGAGAGAGAGAGAGAGAGAGAGAGAAAGAGAATTGCATCATTCTAGTATTTTTACAACACTTTAAAAACATTTCACTCAAATTTTTCAAATGGCTGTTTGAACAATTTCAAAAGTGAAATATAATAAAAATAAAAAATAAATAAAAATGGAAATCTTAATGGCCACCCAGGAAAGAGACATTTCCAGGTTATGCAAATGAAAATATAAATTTCATCAACCTTTTTTTTTTAAGTTTTTTAGTTTTTATTTCCATACCTAAATTTTCTTTGTAAAAGTTACATCGACGTGGCAATCAGAGTCTGTGATATATGTAGTAATTCCTGAAAGGACTCTCTCTCTCTATCTCTACTCTCTCTCTCTACTCTATCTCTTTTATATGCTAACATATATATATATATATATATATATATATATATATTATCTTATAAATACATACTTATATATATATATATATATATATATATATATATATATACTATATATATATATATATATATATATATCTAGAGATATTTTATTTGCGAATGGAGCCAGCAATAGCAATTAAGTTTCCAGCAATCTTTATATATAAAACTGTGAAGAAATAACTTTAAAATATATTTTATCATGTGTCAATATATTTTCAGAAGTTGATATTTATCAAAACTTTTCATTATTTGCATTACATTTTTCTTTCCTTTTCAGATATAATTTTAATTTTCTAGCAACTTAAATATTGATTATTTTTAAGTTTAGAAATAATAACGAAATAATTATTAAATATAATGTCACTACATAAGGTTGAAAGAAAGTCTTTCATTTGCTGAAACTATTGTTGCAAATTCATCACTGTAGTCGATTAGTGAGAATTTTTTACCCAAATGAAATAGGGAAAGGTTTTAAAATATTTAAATGTTAAAATTTTTCATTTATAGCCAAGAAATATACATTCAATATGCAAGAAATATTTATGCAAGATATACTTGATTAATGTCATTAATAATGGAAATGTTTTAAACAAACAAAAATGAACTAAAAGAAAGTTGAAAATTTTCAAGACCTATTATTGAAAGGTTTTCTAAAGGTTTCATGAACAGATATATTGGCTACCAGGATATGATCATTTGAAGAGGTGCAGAACAAGTTTTGCATCCAGGCACTTCTATTTCATTCTTTGAAACAATACAAGACTAGGTTATTATTAGAATTATTAGAATCATGATCTAGAGAACTTTAAGATAAAGAGTTTAGAGTCAAATGTTAGAAAATTATAGTCAAACTGACCTGGCGAAAACCCTTACCGGGAGTGTAAAACACAAGGACTAGCATTGCAAATCAATGTGCGAGAAGGATAATTTTCGTGTAAGCTCTATTAGAAAAAATTTATAGTCCAAAGTGAAGAAAAGGCTAGCCTCACTGGCAAAATGAAACCCCTTCCTGGGGAGTGGATGGAAATGAAGAAGATTTAATATGGTGAGAAACATTCTAAAATTTTAATGGTATTAAAATCTTAACACTTTTAAACATTCTGAGCTTCACAGTGTATGTACTTTGTAGTTAAGTAATTTTGCATTAAATAATTTTCCAAATTTTTCAAATTGTATGAAAGAAGAAAGGTCTCAAAGGTCGTTGGGGAACCTATTCTTTAGAAGTACATTCGGAACCGTTATTCTAAATATGAAATTGGATCTAATTCAAATATTCTAGGTTTACTTTTTAGAAAAGATAAAATCTTCAGAGAAGATAAAATAAAGTTTTAAAATAAAAATGATAAAATAATATAATTTTTTAAGAATATTTTAACCTTCACAGTTATTAAAATGATGTGAAAATCTTAAACTGAAACAGTTATAAAGTAAAACTTATAAAATAAAAGTTTATTTTATTTATAAAAAGATTTAGGAATAATGTTTTATCAATCTCAAAATATCTTTTTTAATTATATATAAAGCAAAAGAATGTTTCTTTTTTGAGAAATTGGCCTTTTTTCTAGTTAGTTGGAATATAATGTTAATAATATATTCCAATAGTAAAACACAGGTGGTAAAATTTCTAAATATAAAAAAAAATCAATCATCGAAAGTTAAATAAAAATAAGTTCAACAATCCCTCCATAATCGGCTGGAAGAAAATGAGAGGAAACATGTGAATTATTGGTTATTGGTACCTGATTCAAATATCAGTTTTTCCTCATAAATATTTGTAATATTCCTCTAAATAAATATAAGAATTGCCGGGGGCTTATTAAGATAGATGTGAATTTTGATATTCTAATTGCGAATTTTATATATTACCTTTGCAAAAAAGTTTAATCAAAGTTTGAAATTGTTAAACAATAATCTAAGGGTAAATCGAGACGGTGTATAGGTTCCAGGGGGTTTTACGGGTTGCAAGGGGAGTCGCCGTGGGTTGGGGTCTCCGCATCGCTCCCTCTTCCCTCACCTCCCATATTCTATATTCTTCTCTTATATTCCATGAAGTTTTAAGAAAGCAGGAGTCTAAAATTCAGTAGTACCAAATGGGATTTGAGGTCGATTGGAGTGGCAGAAAATTCAGGTTGAGGTCAGTCAGTTGTGGATTTTAATAATAAAAGTATACATATATAAGCGAGTGTCATAATCTGAATGCATGGCAGGAGGGTTACAGAGCCCCCTCCCCTTAGGTATTGCTTACTATCTTCTCCTTCCATTATAGGTCATGCATGTTCCTTAGCAAACGCACGATTCCACTATCAGAATTAAATATTTTAGATTTTTTAGTATTGAAAATTTTTAATACCAATGTTTTACCAATAACATTTATTATTAATATCATTCCCTAAAAACGTTAAAAAAAACATTCCTCAAGCAAAAAAAGACCTAATAAAATATGGAGATCGGAACTGTTTTGGTTCAAAAAATCAAAATTGGGGAAGTTTTTCTTTAAAAGAGCAAATTTTGCATCTTTATTATTCAAAGTGCCTTACTTAATTCCCACGGTCCCAGGCGATTTTCATGAAACTTACATGAAATACTTGAAATGAAATGTAATGAAGAAAAATCGTTAAAAAAATTCGCAAAAAATTACTCTGAAAAAGTTATGAGGTCTTTAAATTTCATCTATCAAGGAAATTATCAAATATAGGGACACCAAACGATTTTCATGAAATTAATGGAAAATATTTGAAATGAGTTGTAACGAAATAAAAACGTACAACAAACCTCTAAAAATGACTTTGAAAAAGTTACGTAGTCTCCTAACTTGATATTTATAACATGTACAGTTAAATTTTCTGCTTTTCCACCAGATTTATAGTTGGCATATGCTTCTTTTTTGTTCTGCATACCGGCACTCACGGGTCGGAGGTACGGGAGCTGAGCTCTCTGTGGAAACATTTCCGTGCTCCATTCATTTGCCATATTGCAACTTCATAACTTCTTTTTAGGGTAGTTTTTTGAATTTATCTTTTTTTCTTTCATCTAATCATTTTAAGAATTTCATTAAAGTTTCATGAAAATTGGCTGTGACCGTGGAAATTAAGTCGGTCCAGAATGAGCATATCGCTCAACCATTCTTTGTATATTCTTCTCATAATATTTTTTTTTAAATATTGTAAATACGAAATACAGTATATTAAAATTTATACTACAACAAAACAAAAGAATTAAAAACTATTTAAAAAAAACTTTAAATAATTTTAGTGCAAAATTGTACTACCATAAAATAACTAAAATTATTTTATATAAAGATTAATAATAACAATAAAAATAACATCTGCTAACAATCTTTACAGTGGTCAAAACTGAAGAAAAGGCGGCAAAATGTGCAAAAGGTAATAAGAACATTTGTTTAAGTGTCATGTTTCTGAAGGTTTTCCTCATAAGAGTTCTTCTCCAACTTCTCTCTTGTTTTTTTCTTCAAATATTCATCCACATTTTTCTCCTGTCGGAGATGCATTTGTGAATTAAGAAGCAAAGTTCATAGTGTATACACTTTGTTATATATATATATATATATATATATATATATATATATATATATATATATATATATATATATATATATATATATATAAATATTATATATATATATATAAATATAATACATACACATATATATATATATATATATATCTGCTGCCTGCTTAT
>JABUQX010009188.1:107500-125575 GCA_015478945.1 Trachelipus rathkii
TTTGCAGTCACAGAGTGCGCGCATAGTAACTAGCCATCTAAAAAATCTATTAACAATCCCAAATTGACTCGTACAGGATCAAAATTTAATTTATAATATACATAACCTTATATTATACAATAATATACATCAGTATCAACACGCGTGGACCATTCGAGCTATTTTATCAATTATATATATATACCTATTCTATTATATTATAATGTACATCATACTAATATCTTTAATTACTAATATCCACCTCAGCACTCTGCCAAACTCCACATTTATCACATCACAAGATGCAATACTCTCCTTATTACATTAGAACTTTACAGATACTACCTAACTGTATCTTTATCTTATTTACGGTCTTATTATTTATATGATACTTAGCTGTCTCTTCGCACTATAGTATTATAATACTATAAATTTAATACTATTATATTAATAGCATGGAGAAATATTGTAAGATTTAGTAAGGTTTTATGCGAATTTTAATGAACTACACGAACTTCTTTTTCAAAAACTGGGTTTGCCAAATTACCAAAGAAAAAGAACTTGGGCTATTACCTTGGTCTTTTTTCATACATTTTACCATCTTCACACTCAAATTACACCGTGAAGTCATATTCTCCTATATATTTTTACCACTTATAACATGATTGAACCGTGAGGAACTGTCATATCTATTTGTTGGTACTCAAAATTTTGGAAGATAAAATGTGATAATTTACGTTATTTTGACTAAACAAACAGTGTACTTTTCAATTCTTATAAATTATAGTTAAAAACGGGCAAGCAATAATAATTAAGCTAGTTTATCTCACATGTTGCACACCTAATTGTATAATAAAAGTAGACACTGTAATGTATGTTGTATTATCTTTAAGTATAGTGTGAAATAGAGTTCAAGACACTTGTACTCAAGTCACAGTAATAAATATATATATAGTGAAGCTTTAATGACCAAATAGACCTCATAAGGAATCATTTTAGGCTTGTTTTTGAGAGCTCTCTGCGTATTTTCACAATGAATCAGAACTCTTACTTTTTTTGAAAATAGTAAACGTGGCTTCTCACACTAATCATATCTGGAAGTTTATAATTATACCTCCTCGACTCTTAATATAAGAATGCTTTCCTATACTCAATAATACTTTAATATGACAACAATGTTCTATCTTAGCACTAATTAATACTTTAATTCCACCATCTCCTACATATAGCTATTTCCATATTGCTCCACCTCGTATCCTATCTATAGTTCATTATCTGTTCTCCTAAATTCCTAATAGTACCAACTAATGACCTGTAAAAATCTAAAATGCCTAGTTTACACTTCGCGTAAAGTTTCTAATATGTAATCATAAGATATTGACATCCCATGTAATCATGAAAAAAATAACATATAACCACACTTGAGGATTTATAATATTCGGAAGTCATTCCCTAATACACTACCCTCTAAAAACCTTTCTATCTTATTTGAGCTTCAGCACAACTCTATACTATTGTGCTCCCAGATTCCATAAAGTCACCCATTCTATTTCACGCTTCTGTAGTATCTCACCTACAGTATGTCCGACACATCTCGACTCGCAGTTCCTCCCTTAATTCTTTACCACTCAATCATAGTATTCTTTATTATAGATGAAACATAATAAAATTTTGTGATCCCTTTGAGAAACAAATTTCGTGTCGGTGAGAGCTCATCTCCGCAATACCATCTCATTAACTAGGTATTATCTTATTACTCAATATACCTATCTACTTCTTCTAGACGTTACTACTCATATATATATACTTTACTATTTACTCTATATATAAGTATTTACTTCTACTTACTACACTTACTTATATAATACTAATTGATAATATATTATTAAATTATATAATATAAAATATAATTATCTACTATATATATTATCCTATATTATATAGCTATTTAGAACTGTACCAATTATAACTTAACTATATATCCGATACTATACTTTCTAAGCTATTCTTAAAGTAATGTATTAAAGTAATTTACTTACACTACCTATATACTAATATTCACTTATTCTTCTTATCTCCTTTAATATCACCTACTTACTTATATTAATAATATATACGAATTTATAATATATATATAACTATATCTATATCTATATCAATATATACTTCAGGCAACACCTTCTCTCACCTTTATATTACCTTAATATATATATATATAGTATATATATATTACCTATATATATATTATACCTTAATCTATAATTACATATTTCACTCATATCTCATATATACGTTATCTACTATATCTGTGAAGCACTCATATATATCATACTACTTATACATACTATCCTTATAAAATGATATGTAACTCCTTACTACATCATATATAGATTTTTCTATATACATCTATGTTATCTATACCACTAACTTTGTATTATATATCACTATATATACCTCTATTACATCATTAACTACTTTTGATATATATTATATTATAATATACGTTATTATTACTTAATATAATCATTAAGTATATTTTGCTTGTAGGGGATTTTCTACTGATTTAAAATTAACATAAAAAACATTAACAACATCTTGAAGTCATGTTAATCACAGATATTAACTTAAATTTGGGTGTCTCTTAAGTTTTTGTTAAAAAAAAACTAAAAAACTTCTAATTTAACAAACTAAAACACACAACAAAAAAGTACTTTCATATATTCCTAAACTTAATTTAAAGGTTATTTATTCAATCTTTATTGTATGAGTTCAAAATAATTTCGTGAACGCTTCACTGTATGATGTCGAAACTCAAAGTTTAAGGTAAGGTGTAAAATTCATAATATTGCATATCCAATTTCCCATCGCATTGGGTTTACACATGTAGTAATTTCTATCTGAAATCAAACAATTAAAGGGGAAATGAATAATTATAAGAAAATTGTAACTAAGAGAAGAAAGGTTCAGTCATAACACCGAAGAAAGTGCCAGGCATCCTGTACTAAAAAACTAAAATCATAGTGCATCTTTACAGAAAACTAAATACTTCTAATGTTTTATTAATCAGAGCAGATAAATTATTACTCTTAATCCAGGAATATAATAAAAAACAATAAAACAGAGAATTATCACATACAAAAAATTTTATAAATTAGGTATAAGAATTGGTTCTTTTTGGCTATATTGAAAAATAATATTATTACGTTAGAGATTTTCTCTGACGCAATAAGCGGAAGTAGACTTCGAAACTCTCTTCGACTAGATGCGCTCAAAGATGTGCGCCTGCAGGTGCCAAATGTTTGAATATTTTTATTATTTTCTAACAAGTGAAATACCCCAACGGTAAATATAATTTATAAGATGGACAAGAGTGCAGGGTTTTTCTCTCACTACCGAGAGAGGCACCGACATAAATAGGGGGACTCGTCCCCCTCCTGTTTCTCACGTCACGGCTCTCAGAAACCCCTAAAAGGGCATATTACAAAGAGAAAATAACATTTTTCTCCAAAGCGTAAAATTCAAATATAATAACTTTGACTAGCTCTTGCTCTCGAGAATATGATGGCTAGGATTTCTAACGTCAAGTAACAATTCACACCGTCACGCCTTGTACCAGATCTATAAGATATAATTCACACTCATTTAAGCGTGTTACTTATAAATAAAATAATTTTTAATGAAAAACTTTTTTTTATTTTTCTTTATTTATTTTTTCTAGCTTAATTTTTTTTATTAGCTTCTTCTCTCTGACATTATTAAACAATGACTTTAATTTTATTTTACTTGACTACAGCGCATGTTTATAGTTTTCTAGTACTCTTAGCAGCCTTGGTCCTCGTGTCCGGACCCTTGCACTCATATACACATTAGAGATAACACTTTATCACTATCTAATCATAAGAGACCTACTTGATAGTAATTACTTTTTTTCAATTATCTTTTCTGAAAGTTGTTTAATACGCCAACTCGCTTTGACACTTCAAAACTGTACACTACTCTCATGCGTAGAGTTTTTAAAAATCCTAATAGTGTAAAAAATAATAAACATGTGCAGAGCCAAAGATTAAAGAGAAAATTTCAAATTGCTACTATTATAGAAAATTAAGATCACTAATTTATTTGAAGTGTAGGAAAAATTAAATAATCAAATTTTTAACATTTTATTCAAACAAAACATGTTTTAAATTCTAGATTGACGTAGTTAGGTATATGTTCTTATGAGCTTAATCATATTGAAGTGAACATCGCTAATTCCCAATAACTTTTCTTGGAATCCTCTTTAGCACTAACCTAGCTCCGCATCATACGAAATAATGTTGTATTAAATGTCCAAATATTTATTTGATTCCTATAGTTATTGGAAGGAAAGGTTATCTACTTTTCAAGTATAGCAATAGAAGTCCTTCTCATAGATATTTTTCATGGTACCAAGAAAGATAAGACGTCATAACACGCTAATTCACCTAAACAGAACTGATACATAGATCATCTGTAAGGTTTGTAACATCGAAACTATATTTGATATATTATCTTGGATGATGATGTATCGGTCAGAAGGAATTCAATTGAGAGTAGTGTTTGCAAAATCCGATGTATATAATTCTTAACATTATTATGTGTAATTTTATTATTATCCAATTAATTATTGTTGTTCAATTATATAATGTAAATTTATATTATACTTATTTATTCTTAATTATCAAGTTTATCAATTTTTCCATAATTGCAGGTGATTATTATTAATTATTATTAAAATAAAGATCTGCAAAAGATGTGACCTTCTAGTGTTCTTAAGTATAATATATTTATTTATTTTATTATTTTATTAACATTTTATTATCTCCGGATATTCTTCTTCTAATGTATTAAAGGCAATACATGACTGAGAATGTCTCAAAAAGTATTTATATTTATATATATTATTAATATAGGATATTATTATTATTATTATATCATATTTTTTATATTAATTTTATTATTTATAATTTGATTTATTAGTTTAATAAATTATTTATATTGACTTTCTCGACCCTATTATTTATATATTGAAACTATAATATTATTTTAATTTTTATTATCACTTAAATTATTATAAGCACATTATCATAAAGATAGTTATGAAAAGGAGGATTATATTTTTCTTTTATTTTTTGTTATTTAGTTATTTCATTAAAATGAATTTGATTATTTATAATTATGTTAATTACATACTCTAATGAGTGAATTTAAAATTAAATCTTTAATTAGTAGATTTAATTCTTATTTTATTATTATTCATTATAATATTATTTATTATATTATTATTTATGTAATATATTATATTATCTATATATATTATTATTATCATTTATATATTATACTTTATTTATTTTGTTATGTAGATATGCTAATTAATTATGTGCATCTAAATTTAGTATAATCTGTGTGAGCCATTCGTCATTATAAGGGAAATTTGAATGTTTAACATAATTTTATATCTTTACATATGTATGTATGTATGTGATCTATCATTAATCTACAATTTATTTTTATTCTTTTCGAAATATTATAAAAAGACTATTATACACATAATTAATTCCTCGAAGATGTAAATTAGATTAATGAGTCTAAATGTAGAAAAATTATTAAGCATGTACAGTTTATATCCAACATTACACCAGGCGCTGTATAATGTGATCATTAAATGGCCTCAAGGGAAAACAGCGTGGTGTTTAACCCAAGAATCGCACTTTCTTAAGCTAACTAGATGGTCGCAGGTTTCACACATATACATACTCACTCATCATGACTTACTAACAACATCTATTCATCTAATCTCACACTCTCATAATAATTAATCTTTATTTCTATGTAGGTGTATCTCTATCTTATTATTATTATTATTTAATAATCTATGTATTATTATTATTAAATTATATATTTATTATAATTATTAATTATTTTATACATATACAACATACACATACATATACATTTTAGTGTAATTTATTTAATTTATATTACTTAGCATATTGATAAATCAACGTGATATTTATATTATATATATCTAGATATATCTATATTCATACTACACACTAAACATACAACACACACTAACTATACCTACCTACTTAAATCCCTTTACAATTTTTCATTTTTTCGGATTCACCTCACACAAATATAGGTAGTAATATTTATATAATATACTGTTTTTCTCATGTCAGTAAGATATAATTTCAAGACCTTTCAAAAAATTATCATATCGTTACATATGTATGCTTCTCTTCTTAATTTTATATATACTAAGTATTATAATATAATATATATTAATATATATATATATAATTATATTAATATATATATATAATATATATTAAATATTATATATAAATATATATAATAATATTATTATTATATAATATATTTTATATATATATCTATATAAAATATAATATATTATATATAACTATAGTGTAATTATATTGATATAAAGTGCTCCCTTCACTAAGCTCTAAGTTTTCAAATCACTATATCTTATATCAGATAACGGTGTTTGTGAAGATTCTACCTATCTTTTTGTGCATTCGATTACTATAATATCTGCTCAAATAAATTCATCTCAAATATTAATGTATAATAAGTAAGCAAATTTCCTTATAATTTATATTATATATAACTTCTATATGGTTAATTCGCTAATCTATCACATTTTACTTTTTGTGTAATTTTTGTGTTTATCTAGAACCTTTCTTAGTATATCTAGCACTGGGGTTAATTATTGTCATCTCTCATTTCTGATTCTGTATTAGATCCTCTCTTTTGATAATATTTCTGTTTATGTATTATACACGAACATTTCTGTAAACGGTATAGTCCTTTATCCTTTATATATCATTATATTTATATATTATATTAACTATATTATTTTAAAATGTATTATATTAAACTCATTATATTGAGGTCATTTGCACTTCTTTACCTTATTATCAAAGTTTTTAGTGTGTTTTATTTCACATAAATGTGATGATAAGGACAATATAACTTACTTTTAATATAAAAATTTCTCTATATAGCTTTCATAAACTTTTTTCATTCTTTTTAATTGTGTTCAGTTTGAACCAATACCATGTTCTTGTTCATTGCTGTTGATTTAGTTGTTGTTGTAGCTCGCTGTTGTTCTGTTGTTGTTATTGCTCTATTAATTATTACTAATTTATTATTATTAATTATTTAAATTATTATATATATTTATATTATTATTAATTATTATTATTATTATAATAATTTAATATTATTATTATTATTTATATATATCAATTTTATTGTTTATTAATGTTTTATTATTTATTTATATTAATTTATTTCTTATTTTTATATTTAATTAAATTATTAATTTATAGTTATTATATTATTATTTGATTAATTATTATTATTATTAACTAATATTTTATTAATAATTATTATTATGTGATTATTATTATATCTATATTATTCTAATTATTATTTATTATAATTTATTATTTTTATTGATTATTATTATTATTATTATTATTATTATTGATATTTATTATTTATTTAATTTATTATATATATAATATAATTTATACATGTGATAATATATTATATTCGCGAACAAACATATTTCTTTTAATGCCATTGTCCATCAGAACCATATTATACACTCTTCTACTGTATTAAAGAACATCAATAAGGCTAAAGACGCTCAGTCAGAGGTTGATATTGATACTCTACTTGAAGTTGTCCAGGACACCAATCCAATTCTCATTTTCTTATATAATAAAAAAGAGGCATATTGAGTTACGTTATGATATATTAAACTATTTATTAACAATAGACTTATACTAGATAATATTAAAACTTCTCTAAAGATTTGTATATAATATAAATATATACTTAGTAATTATAATAATTAAAATCTAAACAAATTAATACTATTATATATTAATTGCATGCACCCACCTATGATCTAGTGATGTACTGATCAATTAGATATAATAATGATAATACTATAATACATGTATAAAATATTTTGTGAATTATTATTATATTATAATAATATAATAGTAATAGAAAAAAGAACTAGCATACTATTATTTATTCGATAAATTTAGTATATTTAGATATAATAAATTAATATAAATAATATATCTATTATTATCATTATTAATCAATAATATTTTTAAATTAAAATACAGCAAAAGACATATATTATTTAAAGTAGATAAAAAACAATAATTAAAAGAAATTAATTGATTAAAAATTTTACAAATATATTAGTTCTATATAAATAATAGTAAATAATAATACAATAAATATATTATATACTTATATATATTTATCAAAAATATTCTATAATTCTGATTTTGAAAAAGGGATTGCACGATCTTAACTAAAATGGAATTAAACTAGGTGTGCAGATAAAATTTGTTGCCAAAAAAACTGTTGCCTATATACAAAATACAAATGATTGGTGACATATACAAGAATGACATGTTCTTGCTTCACTTCTTAAGAGAAGTTGATATTTTTTTCTACACCATTATTCTCCTCTTTTCAAATTATATTTTATTTATATTGCTAGCATTAATTAGAATAACAAAGTTTTACGCATCAAATTATAAAAAAAGAAAAGATATTTTAATTTTTTTTTATTTAAAGTATAGCATCTAGAAAATATATTACATTCTTAACCGATATGCTTTTTCATTATCACTCAGCTTTATAATCTAAGATGGCCCCTATTAACCTATTCTCTGTGTAGTAAATCATATATCACTACTACATCGTTCTCATATTCAATACATATTCTCGTCATTTAATCTCCGTCTTATGTTCATCTTTGAGCTTATTATTAAGCATATTATTTATTATCTCTAATATTATCTATTACTCCAACGTTTCTTTCTAATCAATAACTTATTCATCTCTCAAATATATTATTAATCAGATAAATTTATTCATTATATTTATTAATTTTTATTTAATTATTATTTCATTATATTATATATTACACTTTCACACATACCTTATAAACACTATACATTAAAAAACACCATACTATACTAACTTTATACACTTTACTAATCTAGGTAAAAAATAATACATAAATTAAATATTTTGTAATAATATAAAATTAAATTAACTTAAATATATATATAATAATAATAATATATAAGTAATAATAATACATAATATTAATATCATAATCAATAATAATAATAATAATGAATTATATAAAACATAATCGTTAATTAATACTTTTTGTCTATAATTAGTAAATATTTTTAATCTGATAATTTCTAATGTAAATATGATGATTAATAAATATATATTCATAAATATTCAATATAATATATAATATATTATATCATTATATATACTATAATATGTTACATATTTAATATATTAATATATAATATAATTATAGTGAATATATAATATATATATATATGACATAATTATATATGTAATTTAAAAAATAATATATATATAAAGATAATATATATATATATATAAACACTTTTACTTTTGTACTACTCTATATATATTCGCTCCATTAAATAAATACATAAGTATATAATATATATATATTAATAGTTTATTGGAAACATATTATTAATTAGGGTAAAGTTATATTATACCTAGAAAACGCCTAAAGATCACTAAACATAGTGGAGGGCTATTACACACATGTTTCTATCCGGTCAAGTTTCATTTACAACTCGATGGTCTTATGGTTTCATCTTATGTACCCATTTCAATCAGAATTTAACTCAATCAAACAAATTTTTCATATTATATATGGCTACTCAGGCACTCCTAATTATAAAGGGTAAGTGAATATCTATAAAATTTAAGTGAATAACTCACATACAAAATGATGGATAATGGTACAATCACTAATAGAGCAAAGACTTATAGGGTTAAGCTGAAAACTGAGATGGGGCCTAAATAGATAATGACACAACTAAATTTTGGTGTACAAAACATTTACTATATCAAAAGTTTATTGATGAAAGTAATAAATTACGGCACTACTTGTGTTGTTTAAAAAGGTCGCAAACAATATAGAAGAGAAAACATCGTCTAGGTCGGTACCCTCACTTATGTACTATGTGTTTGGGCAAGAGTATCGCATTTTCTGCACTCGCCCCGACTATCGCACCTGTCACTTGGAGACGATTGACAATTACAAGTGCCTAGTTACGCACCACCCGCTCAATTCTTTCGCACCACACCTGCATCATCGCCCAAGACCCCTACACAAAAAGAAATAAGTTTATCAGCATTAGCAGACAAGAACAAGTGCAACACAATAAATGAGACGAAAATATCGCTCGTGTGTGCATCACATCAGACACTAATCTCATCTACTGTCGGGTGCGCTGAGTCAACAAGTCTAAATCGTAATAGGATACTGATCCCATGATTATTTATAAATCATACCAACACTACGGCTGTGGTACTGCACCAATTAAGCATATCACATTACGGCCGGGAGGGAATGGTATATAATGTGAGTGAGATATTTTGGGGCACAACTTATGTTCTCGGAGACTTCGTTCATAATCTCTTCATTACTAATTAAAAAGTAAACAGTTTTTTGGAGCCGAAGGTGGAGAAAAAGTATTAAATTAAACTAATAATAAACTTGAAAATAAAAAAAAAAATACAGATTGAACATTTATGTGTCAATATAGGAGGGAATAAAAAGGAATGAGAAAAGTAAGGAGGAAAAGAAATATCTGAAAGCACGAGAAAAAGCTCTTAAAAAGCATCCAAGAAAAAACATACCAAATCTGGCAGTAGTTAATAAGTTAATACGAAAGAACGACTATAAATTCATAAATGACTCATATAAAGTCAGTAATACATCTCTACGGAATGAAGTCCTCCTATAATAAACTGCAAAAAAGGGACGGATAAGTGGACTAAATATGCTTTTATGAGAGAGAAAATAGACAAAAACACACTCAAAAATATCAGACTCATTCCACTAACAAGCGAGTGACGGTACCAAAGGCTTGTCATTAATTATGAGTTAAAAAAAAAATAAGGAAATTCTCTTTTCAGCAAACATAGGCACTCTATGTACTAATGGTCCTTAAAATAGATATTGAGTAATTAGTTAATTTTGTTAATTGTTCTTGACACTCGAGTGGTGTTGCGGAACAACGTGACCGTATCGGAGATACGAACGATCGTGGTTGTTGGTTGCGGGGCTCCTTAAATAAAACCTTCTCTTTGGTAAATCTAAGTCATTGATACTGTGGAATATAAATATATTATATATATTGATAATATAATAAAGTTATATTCTACAATAGTGACTCATAAAATTAATATAACGATACATAAATCAGATACTCACACTAATCAATCACACACCCACACAGTGTGAAATATATTCTAATAATGGTGATCAGGAACAAACTATAAAAAAGAATATACGAGCCGGTTTTTTTTCTTTTATACGATAATAATTAATAAATATGTAATATAAATAATAAATAAATAGTATTTTACATATTTTTAGCTCAATAATAATTTTTAAAGTATTCTTATATTATCTAGTATAAGTGATCAATGTGGGTATATTACTATAAATATAAACTGAATGTGTATCTCCTTATAATTACTATAATTAATAAGTAGTTATAATTAATGGTATAAATTAAAATAATACTGGATGAGATGGTGTCCCACTGATCACTATTTTGAATTGCTTTCGTACAAATAATAAAAAATCTTAAAGAACTCAAGTTAGGTAACATATATGAATATATGTGACATATACTAGCTATGGTTCATCATATATTTATAATTTATAAGTCGATCTTTAAAATTATGTTACCCATTATAAATAAGTATTATATAATCATAAATATAATTAATATATAAGCTAATGAGAATTAATAATAAATATATAAATAGATTAAATATAATTTATTAATATAAATAAATATTAATTATATATAATAATTTTCAAATAACTTAATAATTAATATAATAATAAATATTATAAAATCAAATTACAAATTGCTTTATTTTTGTGAGCTTTGTATCAAATGAATTAACATTCACATATAGGTGTAAGATGGTGAATTTACAATTGTTTTCCACATTATTAAACATTTAAATTTATTCTAAGATTTTTAATAAACTTAAGCTAACTACCTTTTCCAGCAATTAAATTG
This sequence comes from Trachelipus rathkii, assembly GCA_015478945.1. NCBI lineage: Eukaryota > Metazoa > Arthropoda > Malacostraca > Isopoda > Trachelipodidae > Trachelipus > Trachelipus rathkii. Next base: position 119,677 of record JABUQX010009188.1, read on the forward strand.
TGATTTTTCTATTGATTTGGAGAAAAATGGATCATTCGATCGAGAATAAGCGTGAACAATTTGAAAGACGAACTAATATTATTAATATGTGTGCAATTAGTGAAATTCCTTTTCATAGTTTCTCATATATTGCTCATAAAATATCTAGACTCAAATGTATTTCACTTCTGTCTGTAACATTGATCCTTGTATTTTTCTCTATTTAGTTAAGTGTATAAATATTTAAGCTTTCCACTAAGCATAATGGATGGTACGTCATTGCCTGGCAGAGTTGGCAGCGATGGGCGGAGGGAGCACTCATCTTTCTTCAATCAATGATTGGAACCTAGTCACCATCCATGAGGTTGATGCCGTTAGGAGCTGCAAAATCTTCTTAGCGTAACATTGTGAAAGAAGACTTAGCGTTGCATTACTAATGTTTCTATTGTTGGCTATCATGCCAAATTATACGGTCTGGTTATGTGAATCCTTAATCAGCAAACAAGTTCTAACATCAAATAGAAAATACTAACGTGATTCAAATAATATTTATTTATTTCTCTTTAATTGATCAATCTCTATCGTCACCTGATATAGTGACACAATATATGGTTCTTATTCTAATGTTATATGATTTGATCTTTTTAACTATAAATGTTCACTTCAATCTTGTTCTCTGATTTATGACGAGTGAGGATGGGTGTGTTTGAGCAACTATGTCTTCTTATAAAAGACTTTTCTCGTCAAATCGAGAGTTATAGAGTTGGGAGTATTAACACTATACGTATAATTCTACTTATAGATTAGTTAGATAAGTATTTGATTTGCATAAGACTATAGTATCTTCAGAGTAATGTTTGGCACGTATAATTATTTATTAAGTTACAGGATTATCCTGCTCCTGGTATAACTAGTTTCTTTATCACGTCTGCGGTTAGGGAGACTATTAAAATATAATGTTTTTCTTTATCTTTGAGCTTGTGTCTAATTTGTTTTGTCAGGCATATTAATTTGACAGCTGATTCATTAAACCTACGGATTTCATGCTTATGAAAGTATTATTATCATTCCACGCGTAACTAATAAGCACAAGGAATCCATTAGTTATACAAAGATAATAAAATGCCAATTCACTTAATAATAATAACTAAATAAAATAAATAATCTAACAATATTAATTATATAATTATTTATATAGGTTTTAACTATATAATGTATAATATTAGTATTAATATATATATAGATTATATTATAATACATATGAGATAATGATTATATTAATATTATAAATATCACTAATATATATATATATATAACTATTAAATAATAGTTATATATATTCTATAATATATAATTTATATATATATATATATAATCATATATATTAATATATATATATCTTAATATTATAGTTAATATTAATATACATCCTAAATATTACTATATATATTTAGATTATATATATAATATAGTTAGATAGAGAGATATTATATATATATATATAATATATATATAATTACATATCAAATATATATAAGTAGTATATATAGTAATATATATTAATATATATGTATTAATATTTGGTTGTGTGATGAGTGATCTGTGTAAGTACTAAAGGTAGACTATAAAACACTTAACAGTGAACATAGAAGAGAATAAAAATCATATATTAATAAAGATAGATAAATTTTCCAGTAAATGTAGAAGAGGCAATTATAAAAATATGTAAGCTAGTTAAATTATAAAAATACGGGACGAAGAGTATGAAGGACATGATTTTCTAGGTGACAAAAATTCTGAAAATAAATAAAGTATAAGAGAAAAAATTTCCATACAAAAAAAAAAAAATCTCATCATGATTGAAATTAGCCATTTTAAGATAATAACATAAACAATTATATAAAGACCTATAACATAATTTTGAATATATTATTATAGTTATAATATAATATATAAGGTATTTAAATTTATATATAATATTATACTTTAAATATACTATGTAATGTATTAGTAACTATATTAATACTATATATATACTATTAGAATTAATATATATAGATATAATATTATAATATTATTACTAATATTTATATATATATATATTACGTTATTATATATATTAATTATATATACTATATATAATATAACTATGACAAGTTATATTTATTATGTAATAATTCAATTTATTTTTATACTATTATTAATTTTACCCTATTATACTTATTTAGAGGTTAGGGCTGGCAAACCTGAGGCTCACGGAGCTGGCGGAATGAGCTCCATAGCGCGATACCATTATGGCAGCCCGTAGAAAATTACCGTAGAGCGTGAGGTTCCGGAGCTTTCGAATCTAGGTGTGTTAGTGTGTCCGGAGCTCGGGGGGAGGGGTGCGAGGATTTTGGAGTGTCCATAGCGTCGCAGTCATTCTTGCAATTAAACTCTTGCCTTTAGATGTCGTAATTTCAATGAGATATAGACATTCATTTTATATATGCCAGAGTACCAGCATCTATAGTTTTTTTAATTTTAAATAGGAAATCATGTCATAGCAAATTTCTGAAAATAATGAAGTAGGTGGTAATACTTAGACATATTATATTAATATAGTATATATAATATATATATATATATATTATATTAATATATATATATATATTATAATATATATATATATATAAATATGTATTAGTGGTATGTTATATAAGTTGTGATGTTGATGATTCGTGTGTTGCTGTGTGTAGTGTATAGTGTTATATTGATGTGATGTTGTAGTAAAATATATAGCTAAGAATGAAGGGGCATAATATAGATGAGATTATTATTATTATTGAAAATATGTAATAGAAGGTTTGATTGTGGAATCAATGGATTTAAATATCCTAAATATTCCCAACCAGATGCGGATCTCAGCGGATACAGGTTATAAACATATATCAATAAGGTGTCACTGATTCCGATTTCCGGTGATATGACCGATTTCTTTATAATAGTATATTAATCTATAGATTAAGTATTTTATATTAAGTGACTAAATAAAAAAACAAAATATAAAAAAATAAATCAATCAGTATACATATGTTTTCTATATATTTGTATGAATATATTTAATGTCAGACTATTTAATAGAATATCTTAATGAGATGTTAGAGCTATAAAAATTAGTATATGTATTATAATATATTATCAATATTATTTAATATATATATCCATTAACTATAATATTTTTAATAGGTTTATTTACTTTACTACATACTATCTACTATTTTTTTTAGATATCGGTTATAATTAATAAAGTATATAATATATATATATGTTTTATATTTAAGGTAAATATAATACATATAATAAGAATATTATATACAATATTATATATATATACTTTTGAAATTAATATATATAATTAATAGTATTTATATAATGTATATTATATTATTTATTAAGAAATATAATTATATATATTACTAATTATATTTTTTTAAACTATATATATAGTAGTGAAATTATAAAAACTCGGTACTATATATATATGTATATATAATGTATATACTATATCATTCATACCTAGGTTATTCATATTATGGTAAAATATATTTATATTAGTTGGCGATATATATATATAGAATAATTAGCTCTAAATAAATAAAATTAATATATAAAAAAAGTAGATAAAAACTGCTAGAAAGTCAAAATAATAATACGTGAATACAAATATAAAATAAATAAGAAAAAAAAATAATGCTAAGATGAATATATAGATATAGATAGAATAAATAATATAAACGAATATAAAGAGAATAATATGAAAAAAAAATCAATAAATTAATATCTTAATATGCTATATATATATATTATCATTATACTATACGATATATATCATGATCTATATACCTCTAAAATTGAATACGCCTATACCAATCATCAAATATATAATAATAATCAAATAATAAAAACTTATATAAATATATCAATAATATAGACATATTAATATATATTATAATACAGATATAAGATTAAGCAAAATATAAACTTAAATGATATTTCACATCGAATTAGCAAGTCACTTTAGAATTAGCAGTAATCGTATATAAATATATATATTGCGTTAATATAATTATTACACATTTTTTTTATTTAGGAATAATAATAATAAATAGCTAATTTATTAATACTATATATTATATTATAATTGCCATAGAAATATCAGATTAGATAGTATCGGCATCTAAATTTATTTTTTTCTTCTCACTCTGTTCCCTTTCTATTTTCCCCACAACTGTGGGGTAGGGTGCTCAAACATTCTACTCTTGGTCTTTCCGGGTAGCATTAATGATTATGCGTTCCATAAAAAAGGGCATACAATTTGATATGTCATGATAGTGGCGTGTACCAACATAAACCAAAGCTATATAAGAATATTATCTCATACTAATATATCAAGTAAATTCTATATTTACTTATAATATTAAAGAATATTTTAATACTATAAAAGAGATTAAAATGATACTAAGTATACAACTCTTATTTAGATTAGAATCATCATCTATGGTCGGTTTCTACCGCCGTTTATACCTAATTTTGCTCACTAAATCTACATTTATCTAATGCTGCAGCTTATTAAAGAATAATTATTTCTATGAAAATTCTTTTAATTTTTTATCTTTGGCTAAAGAAATAATTAGTAATAATTATTTAATTACCTTATTTATTTATTTAACCCCTGAAAAATAATAGCAATATTAAAAAATCCCTTACAATAAATGACAATTTTGTCATTTTTTTTGTAATTTATATAAAAAAAAATAATTCCTTCTTAAATTTATACTTAAAAATAAGGAACTTGAAGCTAAAATTATCATTATATATTTCGTAGTCAAAATGATGGACTCTTAATTTGTAATTAAAAACATTATTAAACATTTCTCCCCCGTTTCTCTGTCTCTGCGTGCATCCGATAATCTTTAGAGGGAGAATAATTATTTGATCCTCCAAATCTGAAGAGTGTTTCACTTTCCACGGAACGAGGGGGGCGAGGCTTAAATTTTTCTAGCAAGGACAGCCAAATGCTGCAAAGTGTAACGCATTTATTTCGATGAACTAAAACTGAATGCATACTCTCATCATTTATATGTTTCAGTATTTTTTATGTTGTATTTTCTATTTTTATAAAATCTTTCAATTTTCAAAAGTGTGCCTTTCTCCTTAGGAATGATTTTCTTTGCTGTTTTTAAGTCTTTTTCTCCTTTAAATTCCGGAAAACAGCTTCTAAAACTGATGTGACGTCATTTTCTTGCACAATCATTTTAACAACCGTGTAATTAGTATAGATCTAAAGAATTGATAAATTATGAGAAGAATTGAAAACGAATATTTACAGTCTTAAAACAAAAGGTAAGTGTTAATTATCAAAGATAACAAACAGTTCTGAAATTTACCAACTACACTTTTTACTCTTTTAGTTTTCGTGAAATAATGCAATGATGGCAGATCTTTCGCTGAAAATGATTGTCTTTGACACACAGAAATATCATAAAAGAATCCGAGAATTAAAAATTATTGCTTTCAGATTGCTATCACACACCAAAAGAAAATTCGGTCAAAGAATCGGTCACATATTGCCCGATTCCCACGAGATACATAACCGATATTCCTGAAAATAACAACCACGATTCATTTTTTTGGTTTTCCCCAGATTATCCGATGCTTGCCGACTCTCCCCCGATTAAAATTCTGTTCCTCCATCCACTAATTATATCTTATATTAGTGTACATTTATAATTGGGAATATATGTATACAATATTAATATATAATTTATATATCTCAATATATATATATACTAATATATTATATTATATATACATATATATAACTATATAATCACTTATTGTAAATATTACTATTATATATATATATAAATAATCAAAT
>JABUQX010009189.1:25000-27589 GCA_015478945.1 Trachelipus rathkii
TCTTATCTACATTTACTTTTAAACCCCTCCTTTAGGACACCATGCTAAACCCCTCTACTAATCCTCTCAAACGTTTTTCAGATTCACTGCACAAAACCAAAGCATCCGCTTACAATAAGCAGGGCACCGTCCACTCGCTTCCATTCTCCATCATTCTAACACTTTTCCCTGCACCCCACCTCTAATTCTTTCATAACACCCATCAATATACAAATTAAATAACCAAGGATACATAACACATCCCTGCCTCACTCCGCTATTAATATTAAACCAATCACTTTTGACTCCATTTATTTTTACATACGCTTCAATATTGTCATACATACTTTTGATTCCATTTAGAAGCCTACAACCAACACCATATACAACTAACACCTGCCACAGAGCTTCCTTATTAATCCGACAATACGCCTGTCGCAAATCCATAAAACCTAAAAACTATTTATTCTTCTTCTTCTCTCATTTTCTCAATCATTTGTTTCAATGTAAAATTTTGATCCACTCATCCTCTACCACTTTTAAACGCACCTGGTTCTTTACCAAACAGTCCTTCAGTCACTCTACGTACTCTCGACCAAAATATGAGCATATATCTTCCCTACAACACTTAATAAACTAATTCCCCTAAAATTCCAGTTCCCTTTATGCCCCTTAACCTTTTATAAAAGGTTACTATTACTGCTCTCCTCCAATCCCTCGGAACTATACCCTCCATAAACGTTTTGTTACACAACTTCCAATCCATTCAATCACCACCTCGCTTCCAATCTTGATCATTTCACAGTAATTTCATCTATACCTGCAGATTTACCATTCTTCAACTTTCTCACCCTACCCATTACCTCCTCCCTACTAATTACCTCATCCCCAAAATACTTATTTCTTCCCGCACCATCAAACCCACACATATTCACTATCACCTCTTCATTACTGCCAATGCTATGCAGATTTACAAAGTGTTCCCTCCACACTCTCCTCGCATCCATTTCATCAGTTACGAAAGCCCTATCCCTATTCATTATTCTAAGCAGATTCCCTTTATTGTCATTCTTAACCTTTCACGCTTCCTTCCAGAAGAGCTTCCTATTAACTTGTAAGATCTCATTCATCCTCCTTCCAAGCTGTTCATTTACCTCTTTTTTCCTCCTACGTACATTTTTTATTATTTCTTTTTTCTTCCTTATATAGTTCCAAACATCTTCTTTTGAGACCTCATCATTTGCTGTTAGCACATTCAACCACACCTCTTTTTTACTTTTAACCGTTTGCATCACCTCTTCATTCTATCATTCACTGTTGAGATTCTTACTTTCTACTGTAGCACATCCCCATACTTCTCTTGAACTACTAACAAAGGCTTCCTTCATTTGTGCCCAGATTTGTTCAGTTTCATATTGTAAACATTCAACTGATTTATTTAAAACTCTTAAATATTTTTCCTTATTACCATGTTAACTTAACTTCTCTCTCTTAATTCTTCCTACTTAAATACCTTACCTCTTTCTTCTCCATCCAAGCCCCCACTAACTTAATCTTACATAAAACAACATAATGATTCGATAATCCCATCCCCAGCCCCCTCACTGATTTAAACATCATCCAGCATACTGTTCACATTCTCTTCTTACCAAACACAAAATCAATCATACTTTTCACTTCAAAATCGTCTCTACTTGAACCAACTCTAGTATACTTATGAATACTCTTGTGTTTGAATAAAGGTTACTCACACACATACCTCTTTCTTCACAGAAATCAATCACCCTCCTACCATTCCCATTTTCTCCCGTCACCCCAAATTTACCTGTTATGCCATCCCTTTTCTGACCCCCTATTCATCCATTTAGAATCAATCTGAATCAATCTGAAGCTCCTACTCACCCCATCCAAAACTTCCTTCAGATTATCCCAGAGCAGCCGCACTCTCCTCATCACTCTCAGATGGACCAACCACACATACCTTGATCTTTTCAAACAAATTTAAAATTTATATAATTTTTATAATTTTAAATATAATTTAAAATATAATTTTATAATTTTAATCTTAAAATTTTAATTTTATGATTTTTAATTTTTTTATAATTTTTAAATTTTATGATTTTTAATTTTTTATAATTTTTTAAATTTTAATTGATATATAATATATATATATATATAAATTTTATATATATATATATATATATATAATATAATATATATATATATAATTATATTATATATATATATATATATATATAATAAATATATATATATATTTATATATATATATAGGCCTATATATATATATATATATATAGTATACCTATATATATATATACTATATATATAGTAGTATATAATTGTATATTACTATATAATATATTATATATATATATAATATATATAATATATAATATATAATACATATATATATACTATATAATATATTATATACATTATATATATTATATATATATATATATATATTATATATATATAATATATATATACTATATAGTATATATAATATATATATATATATATATATATATATAATATATATAATATTATATATATATTAACAAATGCATTCACATCTATCTCTCTCTT
>JABUQX010009190.1:0-20000 GCA_015478945.1 Trachelipus rathkii
CTCTTCTGCCATAGCCTATAGCTATCTAAATCATCTAAAATAAGAGTAGTGGGTCAGACTCTCTTCTGCCATAGCCTTATAGCTATATAAATAATATCCTCTGTTGCAACAGAAAACTAAATCAATTATCATCTTTAAACAATATCATCATTACCAAAATCATTTTTCAAAACATCAATAACTTCAACTTAATAAGAGAACTTCAATACTCAAATCTAAAATTCCACTTTACTTCATGATCTTCAGTATTAACTAATATCTCAAAAAAATTCAAATAAAAAAAAAAGGATAATCAACAATTCTGCAATTAATCTTTCAATGATTTCTCTAATCTCTTCCTCATATCTCTCTTTAACCTTTCTTTATGCAAACAATAAGTTAATTTTTTAATTCATAAAATCAAATTAAAAAAAAATTATCAATCGTAAATGCACTTAAATATATAACGAGGCATAATTCCATAAAAGTATACTAAACTAATGTTACTAAAAGATTGCTACAATAAATATAATCAATTCTTTTCCTCAAATATAATAATTTAAACACAGTTGACACATAACTTCTAAAAATTCACTCGTTGGATAATATGTATTTAATTCTTTTAAAATTATTTTTAATCAATTTTATTAATTAATTTAACTTTGTTTTACAACATTAGTTTCTTAAGGGAATGAAACTAATATTATATAAAGATAATAAGGGATAAAAGGATACGACTTTAAAATGTTACCTGAATTAAGAGAATAAAAAAGGATATTTATAGTATTAAAAATTAAGCCGTCGTTACTAAATATCATCGACTAATACCAATAATATCTCCTCATAAACAATTAATCAAATATCAAATAGTTATTGCTGGTATTACTGTTCATTTTTGTTATACTACTATAATTTAGTTATGTCCATGATTAAATTGAATTGAAAAAAGAAAAGCTAATTTGTCAGGATTCTTACTTTACTCTTACCATCATCTTATCATTAATCTATTGGAGTTCTTGGTTGTTATGTTGAAATATTATCGGTTACTAGTTTATTATAACTGTTATTATTATTAAAACGAACCTTAAATGTTCCAAGTAAAAATTTACGAAAGGAATATAAAATTATTTTCCTGATTTACTTTTACTGTTAGAAAGGATGTTCGTTTTCATTTGTTAATATTTAACGCTGCCATTTATTAGCTACAGATTAATTAAACTTATTATATCAAAAATTTTTATCATGATACATGAAAGGTTAAATGAAGAGGAAATGACTGAATATAGGGATAATATAGGAATATAGAGAAATATGAAATAATTCGACAAGTATTAAGCTTAGAATAAGTTCAGTAAGATAAAGGATTTGATAATAAACTGCGAGATATCATTAAATATTATGGAAAAGATTAACAAAATGCTATGTGTGGTCGGCACTGCTGGATAGATGTAGGACACAAACTTTAAGAAGGGTTATACGCAGTGGAAATGTGAGATTGGGGAAAATTGCCAAAGTTCTGTATACCGAAAGAGAAACAAATAAAATCAATTGTTCTTCAATACTTTCAAATAATTAGTATTTATGACTACTATAACTATCAGTTATTTTTGTGAGATACTTAACTTACTTTGTCTTTCTTTTTTTCTTTTTCTTTCCTTGAAAAGGCTCAGTCTCATTTAAGTAATAACAATTAATCAGCATTTGTCTTAATATAATGAACAATTCTTAATTTTCTCAAGCAGTTATGAACCAATGCTTTAAAAAGGATATCATTTTCGTTAAGATTATTAACAAGATCATTATCATTATTTGATTGAAGTGTTGTTATGATTTTAATTACTATCATTAGCAGTAATTTCCTTTGAAATTTCTTTAATAGTCTTTGATTTATTGACATTTTTATTTAAATATAATAATTAGATAACAAAATTATTTTAAAATATAAATTATAATAAATTATAGAATAAAGTTAAACAAAATAGAAAATATTATATAATAAGATTTTAAAATTAAAGTTCAAATTATAAAATATATAAAGTTAAAATTATAAATTAAATGCATTAAAACTTTCTTTTAAAGTTAATTAAGATTAATATATTAATATTACCAAAGATATTTAAGAATTTCAGATGACAGGATAAGAAAAATCTTAATTAACAATGACTTTATTTTTAATAGTAGTAAATTATTATTGACGACAAACGAGTAGTCAGTGTAGGTTAGATATAAAACGAGTCGATCATTAAGAAATAGATGATTAACAAAAGATAAAGATAATTGAGGTGAGCAGTGGATGGTAGATCGAAGTAAGAGTGATGAAATAAGGTCTCAGAAGCACTAAAGATTAACAGATAAGTGAAACCAACCTGTTAAAGTGAGATAGATAGAGAATAAAATATACAGCGTAAATGACATAATACAACAGAGAGAAGCCTCTAGATATATAAAGTTAAGAATGAAACTTAGTATTATAGCCATTGTTTAGAAATAATATCACAAGACATCTTAGAAGTTGAGAGCCTGGAACCAATTGATGAACTTACACAAAGTATCTTAATAACTGAGAAACGTAATTTAACTATGAGAGGCTCACGATGGTTCGGAGTAATAGTAAGACCACGCCTAGTAGGGACCTATACACCTGTAACCACAGAATGTATAGAGGTTGAGCTATTAGTAACCACAGATAGCCAAACTAATTAAAACTGCGAAGTGAGTTTGGGAACGAGGTAAACTCACAAGTTTCAAATATGGGAAACAGCTGAAGTGAGCTGTGTTTCGACAAGTTATACAATCACCGATACTAAGTAGTGGAACTCTATCCACTCTGATAACTTAACAGAATTTGTTATAGAAGGATTTGAGGATGATTCTATTTACGCTAACTCACAGATAGCCACATATTAAGTGTAAATATATAAACTCAGAAGTGAATTTGGGAATTTCTTTGAGTAACCACATAGATTTTTTAAGTATGGGAACAGCTGAGGGCTGTGTTTCGACAGTAACCCTCTTACCCGTCCTAAGAGGGGCTTATACAAACATGTATACTACACAGAAATGTATAAGGGGCTCATGAGACAAATACATCAAGGTAAAGCACACAAGATAGCCTAGTGAAACTCGAAAGTGGTTTGGGAACGAGTAAACACAAGTTTCAATATGGGAACAGCTTGAGGGCTGTGTTTTCGACAGTAACCACCGTCTAAGAGGGACCTATCCACCTGTAACCACAGAATGTATAGGGGTTGAGCTATTAGTAACCACAGGTAGCCCTAGTGAAACTCGAAGTGAGTTTGGGAACCAGTAACCACAAGTTCAATATGGGAACAGCTGAGGGCTGTGTTTCGACAGTAACCACCGTCTAAGAGGGACCTATCCACCTGTAACCACAGAATGTATAGGGATTGAGCTATTAGTAACCACAGATAGCCCTAGTGAAACTCGAAGTGAGTTTGGGAACGAGTAACCACAAGTTCAGTATGGGAACAGCTGAGGGCTGTGTTTCGACAGTAACCACCGTCTAGAGAGGGGCCTAATCACCTGTAACCACAGAATGTATAGGGGTTGAACTACTAGTAACCACAGGTAGTCGAGGGAAGCTCGAGGTGAGCTTGGGAAACGAGTAACCAACAAAATGTTCAGTGGGAAAGGCTGAGGGGCTCTTGGTTCGGGTAACAGTATAGAACGCACGTCACCTAGAGAGGGGCCCTAATCAGCCTGTAACGCTGGACAGAATGAGGTAAGGGTTTGGTTAATGCAGTCTAGTATGAACAACAGGTAGTGTCCTAGGTTTGATAGTGTCTCGAGGTGAGGGCTTGGGGAACGGAGTATAGCCAACAAAGTCAGGTTAGGGAGAAGGCGAGGGCTTGTGTGCGGCACGTGAACACCTACCGTAGAGAGGGGCGTAATCACGGCTCCGACAGAATGAGTAGGGGTTTTGACTACTAGTAACCAAGGTAGTCGCGGGGGGATCTGGTCTGGAGGAAAGACTCCAGCGCGCTGCTTAAGAATCATCAAATCTCGTGCCTGCTTATAATCCCCATGAAGAAGTTTGAATATACTAAGAAATACTGAAGGCGATTTAGAATGATGTCTTAAATATTGATATCATGATAGGTGTTAAAGAAATTGAATTTTATTTTAAAACAAGTCGAAATTATTCATACTTCTTAGAAAATAAAGGGTAAACTAAATTAATTTTAATGGCTAAAGAAAATGGAAGTATCTACAAACTCAAAATAATGTTTAAACGCCTAGGGTTGTGGGAGTTTTTTGGTTTTTTTAGAGGAAAGTGGGGTGTCAGGTTTTGAATTTTTTTGATTTTGAGTTGATTGTGTTTTGAGGTGTTTTTGTGAATTTGTTTTTGATCTGTTTTTCGTAGTTCGGTGGGACGGTCACGTGAAGAATGAATATATAGGTAGGGTATAGTAGGAGTATAGTATATGTGTTTATAGTAGTAGTATAGTAATATAAGATAGTAGTATATTATAGTATGTTATTATGTAGTAATGAGTATGAGTAGTAGGTTAGGTATACGTGGTGAGTTAAATATAGGTAATTATATATAGTAGGTAGGTAGTGATATATTATATGATAATATAGTATTAGAGTATATATTATGTAGGTGATAGTGTGATATGAAAGTAGTATAGTATATGTAGTGTGATAGTTTGTTGTGGATATATATATATATATATATAGTAATTATATATATACTAGAGAGAGAGAAGAGAGAGAGAGAGAGAGAGAAGAGAGAGCCAGGTAAGAAGAGCAGAATTCCCAATTTAGAGTGTCCCATATAACCCATAAAAATTAAGAATTAGAATAAGTTATGTTTAAGTATATTAATGTATTTTAGAATAGTAATTTATGAATTAAGAAGCCACATTTTGCCTACTAGATGTGTCCAGTCAACCAACAAATAATTAATAATTACGAGATAATGATTAAAAGCCGCGAATTGGCCCCTCTAGAATGTCCCAGTCATCCATTTTAATTAATAGAATATGAGAATATATTAATTTCGCAGGGAAGCCGCATGTAGGCTATCTATTGACTGTCCCAGTCAACAAATAACAAAATTAATAATTAAGAATATTTAAGAACTGCAATTAACTCGATCAGAGTGTCCCTCAGTTCATCCATCATATTTTGAGAATAAATGTATATCATTAACTAGTCAAGCAACCGCGGTCCTATTAGACTGAGTCCCAGTATCAACCAAAATCAAATTAATGGAATTATTTAGTAACTCGCAGAAAGCACCCGCATTAGCCCTCATATTGAATAGTCCCAGTCAATTTACAACCATATATAAATACCAAAAAATAATTACTTACTAGGAATGTTCCGAGTACTGGGCGCTTATCTAGACTGTCCCACACACACAGTTCAACCGAGATAAATAATAAAATAATTTAAAAATAATAAAAATATAGAGTCACCATTGACAACCATTAATTGATACTTGTTCCTTCAGTAATCTTCAATTCTAACATAAATAAACTAAGAATAATACTTAAGAAGCCGGCGAGCCGCATGGTAGACTGTCCACCAACCAATAAAAATTTAATAATTAAGAAACCGCATTGGAAGTATTATTAAATGATAAATTAAGAATAATACTTAAGAAGTAGCATGTGCCTATCTAGACTAACCCAGCAAATCTAAAGTTTTAATAAAATTAAAAATAATCATAGAAGACTGAAATTTATCCCTCTAGAATGTCCCCGTCAACTCATAATAAGTAAGAATAATACCTAGAGCCCGCATGTGTTCCTTTTTAGAGACTGAATCCAGTAACAAAAAAAACATAAAATTAATAATTGTGAATTCCGCATGTCCCCGTAAGATAAGAATGTTCACAAGTCAAACCCAGTAAGAATTGAAAGAATTAAGAATATATTAATAACAATAATTAAATGTAACTAAATGAATAAGGATATTATAAGATAGAATACACATTGGGGGTGACCTAATCCATAGACTTCCCAGTCAACCAACAAAAATTAATAAATAAGAATAATAAATTCAGAGCCGCATGGGCCTATCTAGAATGCCAACCCATAACAATTATTAATTAAGAATTTATTATTCTTATTATAAATTTATATGGGTTGACTGGCAGTCTAGATAGGCCCCATGCGGCTTCTGAATTACTTATTTTTTTTATTTATTATTATCGGATTGACTGGGACATTCTAGAGGGGCCAATGAGACTTTTTATTATTAATTCTTAATAATTTATTATTGTTTGGTTGACTGGACAGTCTAAGGTAGGCCATGTGGCTTCTTAATTATATTATTACTACTTATTTATTACTTATTATTATTGATTGGGACATTCTAGAGAGGCCAATGCGGAATTTTTTAATTATTTTCTTAATTATAATTTTATTGATTGACTGGGACAGTCTAAAAAGGACATGCGGCTTCTTAAGATAATTATTCTTATTTATTATGAGTTGACTTGGGACATTCTAGAGGGTCAATGCGGCTTCTTAATTATTATTTTTAATTATTAATTATTTTGGTTTGACTGGGACCAGTCCTAGAATATCCCATTGGACTTTTAATAAAGCTTGTTTATCTTATGTATTTATTTGTTATGTGTGTTGACTGGGGCATTCTAGAAAGGTGCCAATTGCGGCTTCTTAATTATTAATTTTTATTGGTTGACTGGGAAACAGTCTAAATAGAACCATGCGGCTGTCTTAAGTATTATTCTTATTTATTATGGGTTGACTGGGAGATTCTAGAGGGGTTTAATGCAGCTTCTTAATATTATTCTGAATAATATTTAAGAAGCTGCATTAACCTCTATCTAGACTGTCCCAGTCAACCAATAATAATACATGTAATTAAATAATTAAAAAATAATAGTTAAAAAACTCATTGACGCTCCAGATAATGTCCCAGTCAACTCTCATAATAAATAAGAATTAAACTTAAAAGCCGCATGGTCCTTTTTAGACTGTCCCAGTCAACCAAAAAAAAAAAAAATAATTAAGAAGCCGCATTGGCCCTTCAAGAATGTCCCAGTCAAAATAGCATAATAATATCAAATAATCATATATCAATGTTATTTTAATGCCGCATGGACCTATCTATTCTGTCCCAGTCAACCAATAATGATTAATAATTAAATAAAAATAATAATTAAAAGCAGCCGCATTGACCCCTCTAAGAATGCCCCATCAACTCAAAAAAATAAGCATTAATACTTAAGAAGGGCCGCTATGGTCCTTTTTAGACCGTGTCCCAGCAACCAATAAAATTAATAATTAAGAAGCCGCATTGGCCCTCTAGAATGTCCCAGTCAACCCATAATTAAATAAATAAATAAAAATAATACTTAAGAAGCTGCACCATGGGCCTATCTAAACAACTTCACGCCTATTCTTATCCTCCTCAAAGCCAAATATCTACCTCCTCGTTGCTTACATTGCGCCTCTCCAGCAATATCTATGTCCTTTTTCTAAATTTGTAGAAATATTCAAATCTGGCCTAACATATCTATTATCGACATTATACAAAACAATATATATAATTAGTCCTCATCTGTTTTTTAATTTTTCATTTTTTAAACCCTAGGCAATTAGCTTCTGGGTTCAAAATTCTTACAAATGGAAACGAATTAAACGCAACACTTAAGATGTTACCAGACTTACGGGTGTCAATTCCAATAGTTTGCCCTAAGAATGAAAAAATATTAAAAAAATTGTAATTTAATAGTTTTATTTAAATTTTTTAACTTCTATTGAAAGTTGAAAGTTATAATATACAAAAAAATAAAAAAAATATGGGTCAGTGATCCTTCATTCAAAATATGAAAATTTCCTTGAAATCAAAATTTCTCCATGATTTTCTTTCAAAAAAATCAAGTAAAAAACTCAATTGATTTTTTTCATTTGATTTTTTTCGTGCCATCCCTGGTTTAAACGCCTAATATTATTCTTATCATTAATATTCCTTATATGAACAACGAAAATGACTAAATACGACTATTTAATATCTTAAAATTAACTTAATTAAGCTATAGAAAAACTTTTAAATACTATTTATGAAGAATAATTAAAATGATTCTTTTTAATGACGGAGAACGTTCAAATCCTTAAACGCAAGAAAAGCTTTATAAATTATATAGGCTTATTAATTAACTTTAAACACAACAAGTAATTAAATAATTATATTGTACAATAATATTAACATATTTACTAACTAAAATAATCTTTTAATATCCATTTCTTAAAATTATGAAATAAAACAATATTCGAATACGAGACATTTTGAGAAGGAAAGCGTCTTTCAAATCTTTGTCATTGCGAAGCTCAAAAAGATTTAAATGTATTCTTCTAAATTGTATATACATTGTGTACTTTGAATATTGGATTGGGTTTCAAGTACTGGTAATAAAATTGAAAATATTATGGAAATATCTCAAAGCTTAAATATATGGGTAACTTTAATAATAAGAGAGCGTCAACATTTGTACATAAAATGATAATATAATATAATAGTTATCCTAAAAGACTTAAAATTTAAGGGTAACTTCTATAATCTGTTCTTTATAAAGAAAGTTGGAAGAGAAAAGAGTAAAAATTTTTACAATATATATATTTATATATATATATTATATAATATATATATATATTAGGTTATAAGTATATATAACTATATATATATATATTATATATATATATATATATATTAATATTATATATATATATAATTATATAAAATATACAAGTGGTGTGCAAGCAGTCCGATACTCAGTTTACTAACGAAAGTTACTTTTTGCTGTAATGGAGAACGGACTCGTTAATTTCTGAAATCCTTTCCTTTTTATGATCAACCAGCTACTCGTTACTTTATATCTTTCCAATTATATATATATATATATCATTATATATATATAGTATATATATATATATATATATATATATATATATATTATATATTATATATATATATATATATATATATAATATATATATAATAAGATATTATATATATTATAATATATATATAATATATCTATATATATATATTATTAATATATAATATTATATATATATATATATTAGTATATATATTATATATATATATATATATATATAATATAATAATATATGTATATATATATTATATTATATATTTTATAGTTTTACATTATATATATATATATATATATATATATATATATATATATATATATATATATATATATATATATAAAATATATATTTAATGTTTTATATAATAATATTATATATATATATTATATAATATATATATATATATATATATATATCAGAGAAAAATATCAGCATCCGTAAATCGACCAAGTCTAAGGCTCAAACTATGAGAAAGGTTTGACTGGAAGATAACTGGAGTTCTTAAATAAATCTATTCTTTTGACCATGTTTGCTAAATTTAGCACGGCCATGCCTTCGAGTGCCTCCGTGGAGCGTCTCTTCTCAATGATAAGAGATGTTATCAAGTCCAAGAGAGCTACCCACTCCAATGGTAGCTTGGAGCGCATCTTGAAGAGAGAAGGCATAGAAATTGATATACCCGAAATCCAACAGCTGCCACTTTCATTATCGATAGTAGCTGTGTAATGGAGTAACGGTAACTCGTTACTTTTTTCCCAGAAAGAAGCGGAATGTAACTGTAAGTTGTTCTTTAGTTATCTTTTGCACTGATCCTCCATTTCAAAGGTTGTTGATATAGTTCGTCTCCGTATTCTTCTGTTTCGATTTTTTTCTTTTTCTTCTTTTTCATCATCGACTTTCTTTTCTGAGACGAACTTCTTCTTAAGTTGGTTTGAGGTTAAACGACTTGTTTTATGGGATTTATTATTCTTATTTATTAAACATGGCATAACATTATATATAACACTTTCGTTGCAAATGATAACAGTTGAATAAGTTTTTAACAATAAAATTATTTAAATAAAAATCTTGTAGTTCAAGTCTGTAGAATATGGGAAAATTATTTTGTTGTATATGACAAAGGTTATTACATATTAAAAGACATAAAATGAATATTATAAAAGTTATACCGTAATTAATTTTTTTTAAAACACTCTTTATGTTAAACCTTTCTTTGTTTACAAATATTTGTTCACTACATAATACTTCGCGCCTAAAAAGCGGAGCCATTAAACACTAATATGAAGTTTTAATTCTGTTGTTTAGTAGATGAAGTGGTCTTCATTGAAGACCAATCAATAATTGAATGAGGAAGTTCAATTGGCATATATAAAGCTTGATGTTGATTTCTATGGAAGAATTTTGAAGGAAGTATGAATCTCAAAGAAGAATGCAGCTTAAATGAATATATATATATATATATATATATATATAAATATATATATATATATATATATATATATATATATATATATATATATATATATATATATATATATATATATATATATATATATATATATATATAATATAGTGTATAGGTCCTCCATTGCAATAAACATTATATTGAAAATGATTTATCTCCACTCTTCTTAACCAATAAATAAATAAATGTATATATATATATATATATATATATATATATATATATATTATATATATATATATATATATATTATATATATATATAATATATTATATATATATATATATAAATATATATTTATATATATATATATATATATAAATATAAATATAATAATTATATATAAATTATTTTATTATAATTATTATTATATTCTTATATAAATGTAGTTATAATGTAATTATAATTAATATTATTAATGGTATTCTTATTATGAGTGACTATTTTTTATTATTATTATTATTTATTATTACTAAATTATTATTATTATATTTTATTATTATTATTATTATTATTATTATTATTATTATTATTATTATTATTATTATTATTATTATTATTATTATTATTATTATTATTATTATTATTATTATTATTATTATATTGTTTTTATTCTAGCTAGTAAATGAGTTATAAATGGAATTATATTAATATTAAATGGTTTCTTATTCATGAGTGACTATTTCTTTAAGTTATTATATAACCTGTTTGCTCTCTTTCTTGCCTTCTTGCTTCTTGCGAATTGCTTGAAAATATAGTTTTTATCAAAGCATTTTTACTTTAACAAACCGATGCAAAAAAGAAGGAAATTTATTATCATGATAAATGATATTTGAGTGATTTCGCTCTGTTAACAGTTATTATTTATACAAAGAAATGCTGAATAAATAACTTCTAATTAGCAAAAATAATATTTGACTAATTGTGTGTCCAGAAATTTATGTATTTTATGTATATACAGTATTTATATATATATATATATATAATATATATATATATATATATATATATATATATATATATATTATATATATATATATATACTATATATATATATATTTTATATATATATAATATATATATATATATATATATATATATATATATATATATATATATATATATATATATATAAAATTTGGATTGCATAGCGTAATTGTTAAATAAGTTTTTAAAATAAAAATTATATATATAAAAAATCTCGTTGTAGTGAAGATATGAAGTGTGTACATTTATTAGAAAGTGAGAATGTAGGGACGATTGTAGGTTGCAGAAGAATCAAGTAGTGGTTGGTATTCAAATCAGAGAAATCAGAAGAGAGATAGTGGTGGGCCCAACAGTAACAGCGAGCATTGGGTGGATGGTAAAAGGATGAATATAAAGGATAGACTTGGGAATGTTAAGGAATGCATAATTTGTAGGTCAATGTTCCATTTTGCGCATAAAGTATCTAAGGAATCTGGCGAATGTGTGGGATGGTGGTAAAGGTCAAGGTGGAGGTAGAGGACAACAAGTGATGAATATGGCTGATGAGAGGACATATGTAGGTAGAGGACATGGGAGACCAGTGTATAATGAAGAACAAGTGGAGAAACAGGTATATTATGGAAATGGTAGTGATGGGGCTAGTTGGGAGAGAGTATAGTGAGAGTGTGAACCGAAGGAATAGATTCGGATATGTAAAGAAGTGAAACAAATGTGGTTCCAAGTATTACTTATGGAAATACTGTAATGTGAAGATGTCTGAGAGTAGGAATGTGAATATGGTAGTGGAGAATGACAACGGTGTGGGTAGAGCGAAGAAACTGATTGAGTATGTGCGGAGAGATGATAAAGTGCAACCTAGAGTTATGGGTAGATGGATTAGTAGAGGTACAGATTATAATCTGGCTTATGCAGATGTTAATGATGTCGATATTATTCTAGTGGAGTGTAATAAAATTTGTGATGTAGATAATTGTGATAAAGAAGTGAGTTTGGGTAAAGCTGTGGTTGATGAAAAACAGGAAGAAAGGGTTGTATGTAAAGATGTGGTGGGATTATGTTGTGATGTTGTGGATAACAGAGTTGATGGTGGTGAAACAGAGAAGAAGGTGAAATGAGAAGTGGGCAACGAAAATGAGAAGATAGGGCTACAGATGGTTGTAGAAATGTTGAAAGTAAAGAAGACAAGGTAGATGATGTTTCAAAGGATGTAGTAGTGAGTAAAGGTAGTGAGGAAGATTGTGCTCTAAAGTAGGTAGATGTGAGTGTTAGAAAGAAAGAGGTTTTTGCTGGTAAGGGTAAAGGAAAAAAGATAAAGAGTAAGAGTGTTGAGGAGTGTAAAACAGAAAAAGAGGTAGAAGTATGTAGAATAAGTAAGAGCGAAGAAACGGTAGTGTGTAAAAAGAAGTTCAATGATGAAGAGAAAAAGAAGAAAAGGTTTGAACGGTGGAGAAGATGGCAATGGAATGCTAGTAGTGAAGATGAAGACAATGATGAGGTTGAGGTGAAAACAGTAAAGCCGGTTATTAGGGTGTAATTTCTGTAGGTGTGTGTGTGTGTGTGTGAGAGAGAGAGTACTTGTGTGGTGTGTTGTGTGGTTTTGCATTGTGTGAAGGTTGTGTTTGTGAGAAGAGAAAGAGAAGGAAGTGAAAAAGAGAGGGTTAGAGAAAGGTATAAGAATGATTATTTTTCTTTATCTTACGGGTGTGGTTATGGAAGGACATTAAAAGCGCAGCAAGCAAAGGAATGAGCATGCTTGGATGAAATAATCTTCAATGTTTATTTTAGCTAATGTCCGCGATTACCCAAGGTCATATACAGTAGATTAGTTATAGTATTTTCGTTTATATGATTTCAGGCTTTATATGGTTTGTTTTATTTTTCAGATATATTATCTTAAAACTTAGAACTATTACTTAGGTAATTTAGAAATGAAAGTATAAAGATTAGTGGATGCAACAGTGGGAAGATATAAGTAGTAGTAATTCGAGAAGAAGAGAATCAGAGAAGAAGAGAACCAAAGAAGAAGAGAACTGAAAATGAAGAGAGTAAGGAAGGTGTGAAAGGTAAACTAAATTGGTAGATTTAAACACAAAGTTGATTTAAACACAAAGGATTTCTTTTGCTGTAATTTGTAAGTGTTAAAAAGGTGAGTGCTATATGGTCATATGGAGAGAAGGAGTTGGTGTATTTATTAAATATATTATCTTGTACTTATTTGTATTTGTAAATTAATTAAGTAGCTTTAGGTATAACTTTATACCTAATAAAACAAAGGACGATTTAGTTTGCCAACTCACACACACCATTAGTAAAAGAAGATTTCACACAGATATTATTGAGTGAGTTTATTCAGTATTCTTTAGTTGTTAGATCACTCTGTTAATACTATTTAGCGCTAATTATATATTAATATAATAAATGAATGGGTGGAAAACATTAATAACTCGCTTTTAAAAAAATAATAACATCAGAATACGATTACAATAATCAAAAACTAATAACTTTTAATAATTTTTCCTTTGAATTAGAAAATTGCTATTAAAATGTTAAATGAAGTAAATAAACATTTTTAGGGATGATTTCCAAAGTTATATTTGAAAGGGAGGAATTCTTCAAACAGTTTACCTTTTCCAAACTTTTAAATATATTTCAAATTAACCGAACTCATTTATCATTAATATTTGTTAATATTTTGAAATTAACATTGTGTAGGGTAGAAATTTCTAGCCCTATATATATATATAATATATATATACATATATATATATATATATAAGAAATATAAATATATAATATATATATATATATATATATATAATATCACATATATATATTTATATATATACATACTATCCAACGGGCAAAGGCCAGAGTCTTACCAAATTCCATCGAAGTCTTTGAAAACTTAAACCAGGACCAAATTAAAGGCAGACATGCTCCTTTACGCGGAGCCTAAAACTGTGCAAATCAAAAGAAGTTAGGAAAATAGAGAAAGGAAGAATGTTCCAGACTTTACCAGTAGAGTACATGTAAGGTTGTTCACAGCAGTTAAGTCTTGGTCATAAAGTTGGACAAAGAAAAGATGATAATGTATGAAAGACGAGTTGCACAAGCTTCCCTCAAAGAATTAGAATATGACTGGAAAATTCCGAAGAGAAGTGTTTTTTTGTAATATCAATAGCATAAGAAGAGTGATCCAACAAAAGTTCGATGGCTAGAAAGATTAGATAGAGAATAGAAGAGTTGGCAAGTCGAAAAGCCCTAGTCTACACTATATCAATTAGAACATATGTGTGGAATGACCCCAAGTATATGGATGCATTCTCCATACAAGGGCTACCAACTCCCTTATATAGAGTCTGCAACTGGGGTGGTATGGAGTTCAGAAGGCTCATCAGAACACCCATCTTCTTTGAAGCTTGTTAGTAGAAGATAATGTGATCCTTCTAAGGAAGATGAAAAAATAATATACCAAGAATATTAAGAACAGAAGGGTGTTAGAGATACGTGGTTTCAACGAAGATATTATACTGTGTCAAATATATATCAAAATGAGGAACTGAGTTATTGATAGAGGCATGGAAAACAATCTTGTTTTCTTCAACCCAACTAAAGGTACTAGAAAGATGGGAGGTCGGTAACTTAAAGGCCACCACCCTCCTAGCATCACCTTTTTGCCGTTGAGTGGATCGTCTTTCAATTTGGACGAAGTAATTAAGAATGGAGTTATCGGCCTAAGAGTGAATAGGAGAAAAAGTAACAGGTAGATCATTAATCCAAAATAGTTAAAGAATTAGGAATAGAATAGAATTCTGAGTAACATCACTATTGATAGAGGAGGATAGATACCAATTAAAGGTTTGTGACAGACTCTATCGAAAGTCTTTGATATGTTTAGCACCACAGGAAAAGATTCACCGAAATGTGAAAGAGCAGACGATCAAGAGTTAAAGAGAAGGAAAGACCACCAGTCGAGCGTTCTTTACAGAAGCCATACTAGCAATTATTTAAATTAGAATATTTAAGATGTTTTTAAATTCTCCTCTTAAGGATGGATTCAAAAATTTTAGAATTAAAAGAAGTTAAAGCGATATGACGATAGTTGGCTAATTGGATGGTTGGCTGGGGTTCCCCTTCTTAAGCACAGGGTGAATGAATACAGGCTTCAAACAGAAGGGAAAGGTTAAAGTTGATAGGCAGAGATGAAATAGTTTGCTATGGTGCAAGATCAGAAGCACAAATTTTTTAGGACTTACCGTTAAGCTCAGATAGAGCAGAAACATTTTAATGAGTTAGAAAGAAAAGCAAAGAGGAGGAATAGCTTCCGAAACATCCAGGGTAGAATTAGAAGCAAAAGCTTGAGAAAACAGTTCAGCTAGTTAAGACAGCAATATTACCATCAGAGGCACAAGAGGAGGGAGACTGAAAGAAGAAAAGTTAGAGTTGACATTTTAAAATGGCAAAATAGCAGAAGGAGGGTGAGGTAGAGAAACCAGAATGATTGTTACATTTTCTACAAAGAAAAGGTTTTAGCATTACGAAGAGTTGATTTTGTATTATTCCGGGATTAAATGGAAGAGGCGTGAGTTTCAGAATTTGAAGACAAAGGTAATTTCTAAAAGCAGCGACCATGCGGCGAATTGCACGAGAAGAGTCAAACCATGGTTTATTAATTATAGTTCAAGAGGGAAAGAAGATGGAATGTATGACTCCATATATTATATATATATATATATATATATATAATATATATATATATATATATATATATATATATATATATATATATATATATATATATATATATATATATATATATCATTGAAAATAATCCTTAATATGTTTTTGAAGAAAAGTACTAAAATATCTGTTTAAAATTAAATTGTTATTTTAAGAGTGCTTAATATAAATATTTTTACTCAAAAACAAATAAACACATTAATATAAGTGATGTAAATACGATACAAACACAGAAAATATTTTTAAAGTTAAAAACAAAAATAAAATCAAAGAACCATTGGTTTTATTGTTTTTTTTGTTTTTTTTTCTAAAAAAAATCATTGTATATATATATATATATATATATATATATAATATATATATATATATATATATATATATATATATATTATATATATATATATATAATTTTTTTTTTTTTTTTTTTTACAGTTGTCACCACCACTCACGGGCAGAGCCCTATTCAAGGAGGGGGTGTTACACGCCTCAGAAGTCAACAACTAATATGAATTACGCAGATGAGCACAGACGCAGGCTTTAATAGTGGGGAGATTAAATTCAGCAGGAAAAAACACCGAAGATGGAAGAGAGTTCCACAGAACAGATGTGCAGAAAGAAGGAAAAGCACCGCAGGGCGGGAAAAAAAAACTAGCCTGAGTTACCCACATCAACCACAAAAACTCATGTGCGACACAGCACCCCTTGTGCTACGAAGGCGACGTAAAGGTGGAGGTACGCGAGTGAAACTCCCCCGAGCACCTGCCGCTGCGGTACCAATAGAAAAAGAGATTAAAGCACCAACATCGCCGCAAAGATTAGAGGTCAGAGAAACTGAGAAAGTGCAAACATTTATAAAAGCCTTTTGCCTTCTCGACCCTATCAAAGCGGCGTTGAAACCAGAGCCACCCCCCCAGCATTATGAGAGCGAGTACGTCCAACGGGCGGATGAGGCTCTTGTATAGCTTGGACAACTGAGAAGAGGAAAAAAAAAGTCTCGCAGTTCTAAACAGAACTCCCATTTCTTTGGAGGCCGCCCTAGCAAACCGTTGTGATGTGAGGTTTCCAAGACCCTCATTTTTTTGTTTAATGTTAAGGCCAAGGATGTTTATTATTGTCAACAGGAGAGACGAGAAACCGTCAAAAAGATAGGAAAGTTAGGAAGGAAAGTTAGAAGAGGGAGATTTGTAGAAGTTTGCAGTTTTTAAAGAATTGAATTCACAAGGTTGAGACGACCCCACCGAGAAATTCTATCCAGATCAGCGAGATAGATCGAAAGATTAAGACGGGAGCAATTCTAGAAGTAAAGAAGAGCAGAAGTTGAAATTGAGTTGAAGACATGAAGGGTCGGAATCCATCGGACCATATGATGAATAGAGTTAGATGTGCAGTTGAGAAAGAGGCCATTTAATGAAAATAGAATAAAAGTAGAGATAAAGCTGACCCTGAGGAAACACCACTATTGACAAGAAAAGGAAGAAGAAGTCCCCCATCAACAACAGCCGATATGAGCGATTTGAAAGGAAACTAGACATAAGTTAAGCAAAGAGAAGGAGGAAACCCAACAGAGGAGCTTGGAGAGCATTGACGCGTGCCATACCCGGTTCAAATGCTTGGATTATGTCAAGCGCCACCACGCAAATCTCCCCGTACTTCCTAAGGGCGGAAAACCATAAATCAGTAAGATAGGAAAGTATATCGCCAGTAGACCCCGAGCGCCGAAAGCCGTACTGGCGATCGGAAAGAAGTGAATGAGATTCCAGATGATCTTAAAATGAGAGTTGAGAAGAGTTTCAATGATCTTAGATAGTTGAATACAAGTTAGAGCTATAAGGCGATAGTTAGAAAGATTAGAGCGGCTTCTTTTTCGGAATAGGTTGACATGTGAGAGCTTCCAACACTGAGAAAAGGTTAGTATTGAGACTATAGAGAATATAGTTGAACTAGGGGCGGGATAGCACGGAAGCACACTCCCTCAAAAACTCGGGGAGAATGCCATTCCGGGCCACCCGCTTCCTAACGTTCGTAGATATTTCAGGAGCCCATGTACCCGATCGAATGTAATCACAGGAAGGCATAGGACACCTGAGAGAGAAGGAGGAGGAAGAGATGCCAGAATCGGCCAGGGTTGAGTTAGAGGAAAATAGGAGCCAAGAGATTCGCCTTTTCAGTTGGAGAATTAGCACAGAACCATCAGAGCGAAAAAGAGGAGGAAAGACAGATTTACAGAATTTGTTAGAGATATTTTTCAATCCGAGGCCAGAAAAGATTTGTCAGTAGGAGAAACAAGGAGGTTAGCGCACTTTCGTTGATGAAAGCCCGCTTTTGCTCGTCGAAGAGGAGTATCCCTGCAACGATTTCCTAGCAGAAATGAAAATTTAGCAAGAGTCATAGTGAGAACGAGAATTTCCACTCCCGATACGCACTTGTCTCTAGGCCTGAATGGCCACGAGAACAAGCACATCGAACCATGATTGTGAGAGAGAAAGATTTAGTCGAAGAAGAATGAACCTGCTCATCCCATCAACGATTACAGCCCACCTTATCGCAGAAGTCGAAGCGTACCAAGAGACAAGCATTCCAACTCCAAATTATAGTTAGCGTAGAAGCAACGCAGGCACCCCAAATCGGCCCGAATCAAAAGTTGCCAAAAAAACGATAGGCAGGATGAGTGTTGGAGAGAAAGTATAAGAATTTAAGATATAAGGTTGTGGTCAGATTTACCGATCTAGGAGCGAAAGTGTTGTGTATTTTAAAGAGATAAGACTAGTGTGAAAATAGGTTCAAGTGTGTTCAAGAAATTGCTCAGACGATCGGAATGTGTGTGGATCTTATTTCAGTTGCTCACACTCACGAATTGCTGAAAAAACCCCACCTAAATCGGTATGAGAGGAACCCCAAACATTCAGTGTTGTGTACATTTGAAGTTCCCTAAATAGAGGACCTCAGTATATGGATGAGAAGAGTATAACAGTCTCGTGAGAAGTAGTAAATATTCAAAAAAGGCGTTGAAAATCTGTTTGTTTAGGAGAACAGTTTGGAGAAGCACAAGCAATTTTGTTGCAGAAAACAAGTTCCACATTGAAACATCGAAGTTAGGAATTCGAGATTCTCGAGGACGTTTACAGGAGTGTTTATGGTTTAACATAGCACAAACTCCCACCCTTTAGACGGAAATTATGAAATAGTTATAGTTGGATACATTAAACCGAGTTAGAGGATGTAATTCTTAGCCATCTGTGTTCAGACAGAAGTAAAATGTTAGGGTAGAGTTAGAGAGTGTTTATGTCCACGAGCAGAATTAGAGTTTAACCGCGGATGTTAAGTAAAGTCTATAGAAAAGCCCGCGCCTTGTGCAAAAACTCCTATTACACACGCACACACAACCACACCAAACAAAAAACAACAATGTTAAAACCAGACAAAAAAAAAAACAGAGTTAAAATTATTCACACACTAAAAAACCGTAAATGTTAAAAACGATAAAACCGTATTTATAATAAATATGTAAAATATGAAAAATTTAATAAGTTAAAACCCTCACATACTACGACGCACAACCCACAAATTACGAAAAAAAAAAAAATTACAATTATTCAACATAAACTGTTTATGTATAAATTAAAATAATAATTGACTAAAAACGTAGGTGCATGTGTTAAAACCCGTTTAAAAAAAAAAAAAAAAAAATCAGAAAAGTAGGCTACTAAAGTTAAAAAGGCCAAGAAAAAACTAATTTTACGGCATAGTAATATTCTAAAACTACGTATTACACAATTCTAAAAACTAACTATTGCTATCTAACATAACTACTATCTAACATAAACTAAAAAGTTTCAAAAACAAAAAATTAAAACGGATATCTTATCTTTTAAAAGGATGATCAAACTCTTAAATCCATAGAAGTTAAAAACAATTAAAACCGGAGACGT
>JABUQX010009190.1:22500-40000 GCA_015478945.1 Trachelipus rathkii
CCCCCCCGAAATTTTCTAGACACTAAAACATTTTAAGTATCATATCCGTTATAACATAAAATTCAGAGGGTTAAAATTATATATATATAGTATATATATATTATATATATATATATATAATATTAATATTATATTATATATAATATATAGTATATATATATATATATAATATATATATTATATTGATACGTGGAGTGGTCGTCAGTAACTACATAGAGCCCGCCCTTGTCAAACAGTTCACCGACGTAATATCATACACTAGCTATCGAGTGAGAATGCCATATCTTGTCACTACATATATTATTCCTTTCAATCACCTAGAAGTTCGTCGCATAATCCTGTGTATATTCATAACATCCTCTGATATTTATATATATAGAAACGATTTTTGTTGGCCCCCCCGACAAAAAAATCGCGATACGCCACGTGTAACTATATTATAATATTTATATATATATAATATATACTAATATATAACCCCTGTTGAATAGCATAAGAGCAACACTGTCGTACTGATCAGCTCCACTCGCGACACCATCTATATAGTACATATATTATACTATTCTATATCTTACTTTAATGTACATGCGCTTAAGCGTATATATATATTATACCTATCATATATTTATCATAATTATACGTATATTATAGGGGTCATGCAAATCTTTCTACGAACAGTCTTTAAGGTGAGGTAATATTTTTTACGGACGATGAGGTTATTCACACATACAGTGTCCCACACCGAGCGGATTATATCTCATAACGCCGCTCACTCTAAACTATGGATCTGTGCGCCTCTAAATACCACTTTAATATAATATTATACGAGTCAATTCACACTCACACACACATTTCTGAGATATTTCCATCACGCTCGTGGATAGAGCCTAGTGTGTCGATCGGCTAAGCAACCCAACGTAAGAGTGAGAATTAAGCCGTATATATGCGTGAGATCTATGACACTCGAGTAGTGATTCTAATCCATGCATTTATGCAAAGTATATCTCACCTACGGTATTCGTTAATTAATTAAAAAAAAAAAAAATACTGACAGTTGGATCAGCATCAACATTTAACTCACAAACTTTACTGATCATCAAAAGCTAAAAAAAAATTTCTAATCTTACTTTTAAAATCCCTAGGTGTGGAAGCTTCAAAAAAAATATACTATAGCAATTTTTTTTTTACTTTTTGTTAATGTTAATTAAATTATATTTGAAAATTCACCTTTTATAAAAAAAGTTTGTCTTTTTCCGTTTTCATAAATTTTTCCCTTCTATTTTTCTTACATTGGAAAAATTCCTCGCCGCTTATAATTTTGTTTGTAGAAAATTTGCATGATCCTATATATATATTATATATATATATAGGTATATATATATATATATATTATTATATATATATAAAAAAAAATATATTTAATACAAATAATATAATATTTCTATATATAAATAGGAATAAAATATATAATATATATTATATATATATATATATATATATTATTATTATATTATAATATTTGATAATTGGTTTAAAACTACAACTTCATATCTCAAAAACTACAATCAGCTACAGGAAAAGGAATACATTGTTGAATCCTCCTGGTAAAATTTTATTGCGAAACTGTTAAAAAAAAAAAAAAAAAAAAAAAAAAAAAAAAAAAAAAAAAAAAAAAAAATCTCAAAAACTACAATAGCTACAGCGAAAAGAATACATTTTTGGAACCCTGAAAGTAAAAAGAAAATAGTAAAAAAAAAATAAATAAATAAATAAAATAAATATTTGCTATTTTTTTTAGACATTGGATATAGTATATATATATAATATATTATTTTAAAGTATACAGGCAATGTAGGGGGCTCGTGCCGACGGGGAACACAGGGGGACGTTTTCCATACTCCGTAGGGAGGGCGGAGGAACCCCCGAGACACCCAAAACCAAAGAGCGGGGGTTCCGAGACCCTCCCCGGAGGGGGGGAATTCGTCCTACCCCGGTTCTCCGGAATGCCGAGAGACCCCGACTCCTCATATCGTGCTGTATACCCTTGGGTATTCTTTAGTTAAAAAAAAAAGCAAAATTTAATAGAAAGCCTATTTATTTTAAAGAGTAACCAATAAAAGGTCTCTAATAGGCTCTCATCATATTACGATAATTATTAACAATAATTTTTTATTTTATTTTTTTTACATTTCTTATGTAAAAATTTACCAGGATTCCAAAAATGTTATCCTTTTCACTGTAGTTATTGTATTTTTGATATAATATATATATAATATATATATACTATATATATATATAATATATTATATATATATAATATATATATATATATAATATATTTTCAACCAATAAAAGGTTACAGGATTCCAACAATGTATTCCTTCTCTTATCTATTGTAGTTTTTAATATGAGTTGAGTTTTTAAACCAAATCTTCACATATAATATAATATATATAATATATATATATATATATATATATATAATATATATTTTGATGGTTTACAAAGGCAGATATTAATATATATAATATATTATATAAGATATATAAAAATTATATATATATATATATAATTATATATATAATATATATAAAATATATATATTATATATATATATATATATATATATATATATATATATATATATATATATATATATATATATATATATATTATATATTAGAGAGAGAGAGAGAGAGAGAGAGAGAGAGAGAGAGAATTTTAAAATGTTTAATCAAAATTTTTTTTTATTTTAATATGAACGACAGAATAAATTTACGTTCGAAAATTTATCAGAAATTTTGTTCGGAAATTGAACAACGTTATGGAAATTTTATCCGTTAAACTTAGGTCACATTAGGTTATTGTTATGACTTAGGTCACGTTAGGTTAGGTTATGACTTGAAACGATGAGGTTCATCAGATTTATTCATATGACATTTACCCATTTACTCTTAACCCATGCCAACCCGAAAATAGGTATTAAATTACAATTTCCGAATTGTTTAAGCCAATTTTATTTCCTTGCAGGACTTTTATCTCTCTCAGTGTCTGGGTTCCAAATTGATAAAAGAAAATTTACTCCAACTTTCCGACTTCTTCCTTGCTCTTCCCACCTCTACTCTACAAATCCTTTTAGATGTGTTTCTTGTTTAAGATTTCTCTCTCTCTCTCTCTCTCTCTCTCTCTCTCTCTCTCTCTCTCTCTCTCTCTCTCTCTCTCTCTCTCTCTCTCTTCGTCCTCTCTCCTCTCTCTCTCTCTCTCTCTCTCTCTCTCTCATATCCTGTGTAAAAAAAATCTATTGAATTTGTCTTCTATCTCCTATTATATATTATTATTATTCGCGTGTAATGTACATTAGTTAGTACCTCTCACACTACACTACTCCTGATCTATTATCATCTATAATACTAGAACACGTATATTTATTCGGCGAGCTTATCTTGATTCCTGAGTGTACCATTATCGTATATGTGATTATATCTACAGAGTATATCCACTTATATTCGACCACTCTAACATATGTATATCCTCCTATCATAGACGCTTCGCTACGTCTATATATTATTATATTATTATTATTAATGCAATTCTGCATTATGAATCGCTCTACTACTATATTATCACTGTCAGTTCTATATCTCTTTATATTATAATCATGCACTCTCGATATATCACACACTATTCATTCAAACAGCATTACAACGAGAGAGTGAGTGACAATCAGAGCACTCGCTCACTAAGAGAAGACACCAGTTTTTTTGTTCTATTGTACTTCGACTCACTCAATAGTATGACCATATCTCTACAATTCACCAAGGACACACTCATCGCTAGATCACTCTATCACACACACCGCACGACACTATCTGCCACAAAGCTCAACGAGGATCAGCCACAATATAACAAATAAATCTTCGAAAATTATCCTTTTAGATGTTGAGATGGAAAACGGAAAATATGGAAGTCATAATGCTAATTACGTTTGTAGAAAGAAAGCTACACTTCTATACCTTAATTTATTTTTAATATATATAATAATATATATTATATATATTATATAGATATATATATATATATATATATATATATAATATATTATATAAATATAATATATTATATATATATATATATATAATATATTATATAATATATATATATATACTATATTGCAATTGCTTTATGAACCTTTGCTAACCTTTATCTTATATAGCCTTAAGAGAAAAATTTGAAAACATTTTAAATCTTTTAATAATATCTTAGATCGTCAGTGTAATCTCCGATAAGAGTGACCTACTGATGACCATCTTTCCTTTCATCCTAACACTTGGCCCTGTGCCCTTCGATACTTCGGGAAATCATTTTTTGTTGTGTTAAGTATTTCGAAAGCTTTCGAGAGAGCCTGGTACAAAAAGCTGTGATTTCTAAATAGCACTTTCGAAATTCATCCTTCCTTGTCTGTATAACCTTCTCTCTAATTTCCTTTTTGTCAGTTCTACACCAGCCAATGTGGTTCATCCTTTAAATGTATCAAAATTGGTATTCTCCTAGGTTTTGTTTTTTCTATTTCCAAATCATTTTCTTCTTTTTATTAATAACTCATTGCCTATAATTTCATTACCTAATCTACCTTATGCCAGCGACTTAAAGATTCATTGAGTCCAACTCAACCATAGATAACTTGGAAGGCGGCCTTAGAGTATCACAACTCTGATCTTTTCATATTTCTAATTTTGGAAAGGAGAATATTACAATATTCATTGTATAAGGAAGTGATCTCAACCAAAGCTCTAATCTAGGTAGTTTTTTTTTACGTAATGATTTCATTTTATTACATAGTTATATTAATATTTACATAATAAAGGTAAAATCATTAGACTCAACACTTTCAAAAAGCATTAAATAAGTAGAGCCACCCAACACGTAGATTCATTCTGTAAGTCATAATAACAAGGATAGTGGTTAAAGTTACTAATTATCATTTTTTTTATTTAAAATTACTGTCCTTTTTAGGATGATACTAAATTTTCAGAATTTATAAGATTATTTCTTAAAAGTGCAGTCCTATTATTATTATTATTATTATTATTATTATTATTATTATTATATTATTATTATTATTATTATTATTATTTTATATTATTTATTATTATTTATTAATTATCATTATTGTTATTCTGCTCTCGAAGAAAATTATTATATTATAAATTAATTATTATTATTATTTATTATTATTTACTTATTATTATTATTATTATTATTATTATTATTATAATTATAATTATAAGTATATTTATAATTATAATTATAATTAAAATTATAACTATAATTATAATTATTATTATTATTATTATTATTATTATTATTATTATTATTATTATTATTATTATTATTATTATTATTATTATTATTATTATTATATTATTATATTATTATTATTATTATTGATTATTATTAAATAATATTATTATTATTAAAGAAAGACAATATTAATATTATTAATTATTATTATTTTATTATCATTACTGTTATTATTATTATTATCTTTTATTTATTATTATATTATTATTATTTTAAAATAAAGAGTTACTTTAAGTCATTCCAAAGGTTAGTTATTATATTATTATTAATTATTATTATTTTATTATTATTATTATTATTATTATTATTATATTATTATTATTATTATTATTATTTATTATTATTATTATTATTATCACAATCATCATTATTATTATATTATTATTTATTATTATTATTATTATTATTATTATTATTATTATTATTATTATTATTATTATTATTATTATTATTATTATTATTATTATATTATTATTATATTTTTATTATTTATAATTTATTATTATTATTATATTATAATTATTTATTAGTTATTATTATTATTTATTATTTATTATTTCAGGATTGCACAAAGAGCTCCAAAGGCTACTTGGGGTTAATCAATAAAATTAATTAACAATAATACAAAACTCCCCAATGTATAAAAGAGCTGAATATAAATAATCAGTTAAAAACGGACCAAAAGATGATCGCGGACGGACTAAACGAGTACTTTGTAAACGCCGGTAAACAAATCATGAGAGACAAACCCCCTAGTCGAACATCATTTGAAACTTTTCTCCCCGACTACGAGACTCATTTCTCCTTTATAAACATCACAGACTCTGAGGTAAAAAAGGTAATCGCCGGATTAAAAAACAAAAAATGTGATGTTCATACTATCCCCAACCACATCCTCAAACTCGCTGCCAACAAAATAGCCACCCCTTTAAAACACTTGTTCAATGAGTCATTTTTGACAGGAGTTTTTCCAAATATTTTCAAGACAGCAAAAGTGATCCCTATACCTAAAAAAGGAGATCTATCCCTAGCAAAAAATTACAGACCAATAGCTATCACAAATACGATTAGTAAAATATTTGAGAAATTAATTTTCAATCAGATAACAGAATATTTTATATCAAACAACATTCTCAGTGATTCACAATTTGGATTTAGAAAAGGACGCTCAACTGCTGATGCCCTCATTTGCTTAACCGAAAACTTTATAGAAATATAGAAAATAAAGACTCTCCTTGTTATATTATTAGATTTCACAAAAGCTTTTGACATGATTGATCATGACATACTACTAAGTAAAATGAACAAAATGGGTTTTGAAGGAACAAACTTACAATGGTTTAAAAGCTTCTTAAAGGAGAGATCTCAATATGTAAAACTAAATGAAACTAATTCAGACGCTTCAAACATCTACTGGCGTACCCCAGGGCTCAATTCTTGGACCATTTTTATTTACTCTATATACAAATGATTTTACAAATGATCTGTTCAACTCTCATGACGCCTTTTCATCAGTATCATTTGCTGACGATACCTCCATATTAATAAAATGACAAAAATGCCGAGTCTCTATCTCGTAAAGCAGTAGACACATTAACAAAAATAATTAAATGGATAGATACTAATAAGCTTATTTTAAATTTAAAGTTAAACTCCCTTTACCTTATTTTTAGCAACAAACAAATTAACGATTTAAATATTAAAATTAACAATATAGAACTAAATAGGGCTACAAACGCTAAAATACTAGGAATAACAATCGATGAAAAGCTGACGTTTAAAGATCATATTAACAACCTAGTTAGCAGACTGTCGAGATACATGTATATGCTAATAAAATTAAAAAATATTGTACCTCTTTTCATTCTTAGAAAAATATACTATGCACTAATACTACTAATACACCCCCACTTACTTTACTGTCTCCTAGTCTACGGTAACCACAAGTTAATCGGTAAATCCACCCTGTAAACTGTAATCTCAAAAGCGATTTATTCGCTCTCATTAGTAAACAAAAGGGACCTTTAGCAGCATACTCAATCCATTATTCAAAAACCTAAAGATATTGCAGTTTAAAGACTTGCTAAATATATCAAAACTAAAAGAAATACATAACATTATCCATAATAAGGCAAGTGACTTCTTGCTAGCAAATTTTCACTTAAACAAAGCAAGGCGCGAAGCAATCAAATAAACCTAAGAAATAATACTTACATAAACCCTCCCTTCTGTAGACTAAAAAAAGCCACTCAAAGTGTCAGCTACAAAGCAGCTAAACTTTACAACTCAATGCCACAAGACATCAAAATCGAAAACTCTAAATCTTTTGCTAAAAAAATAAAAACTTATTATCTAAATAAATATTAATAAAATAACTAACATCAACGTTCAACTATGTAAAAGCTAGCTACAGCATTATATTATTATTATATTATTATTATTATATTATTTATTATTATTATTATTATTATTATTATTATAATTATTATTATTCATTATTATCAATTATTATATTATTATTATTTATTTTATTATTTATTATTATTATTATTTTTATTATTATTATTATTTTATTATTTAGTTTATTATATTATTATTATTATTATTAAATTATTATTATTATTATTATCTATTATTATTTAATTACTTTATATTATTATTATTATTATTATTATTATTATTATTAATTATTATTATATTAATTATTATTATATATTATTTTAATTGTAGTAATTATGGTAGTGGTTGTAATTATGCGATTGTGAATGAATTATTATTGTTGTAATTATTATTTTATTAATTAATTATTAATTAATTATTATTATTATTATTATTATTTTTATTATTATTATTATTATTATTATATTATTATTAACATTATTATTATTATTATTAATTATTATTATATTAAATATTAATTATAATTATTATTGTTAAACCTACTATTATATTACGTTATTATGGTATAATTATCTATTATTATTGTTATTGATTATTTTACTATTATTATAATTATTATTATTATTATTATTTTATTATTATATATTATTATTTATATTATTATTATTTTTATTAATATTATTGATAATTTTTCGATTATTATTTTTTTAATTAACTTAGTAAAAATGGAATTCAAGTGTATCTAACGAAGTATTATTATATTTATAATTTTAAATTATTTTTATTACATTATTAACATTATTATGATACTATTAGTACTCATTTTATTATTACAATTTTTTTTTCTATCATCATTTTTGTTTAACTACCATGATTTTTCATATCATTATTATATTATTATTATTATTTATTATTATCTATATTATTATTATTATTATTATTATACTATTATATTATTATTAATAGTGATATAGTGGTGGTGTGTTAGTGGTAGTAGTTATTTGTGTTATTATCATATATTCATTATTATCATTATTATATTATTATTATTATTAATTATATTATTATGTTTTATTGTTACCATTACCATTTTTTTTCTATCATTATTTTTCTTATACTACTATCATTATTATTATTATTATATTACAATTCGTATCGAGTAAATATATTAATTTGTTATTAATATTGTTACCATACTACCACCGTTTTTTTTTCTATCATTATTTTTGTTATTAGTATTATAATATATTAAATTATTATTATATATTATTATGTATTTTATTATTATTATTATTATTATTGCATTATTATCACTGTTTAATAATGTTATATGCTATTTACTTACTATAATTTTATTATTATTATTATTATTATTATATTATTATTATTATTATTATTATTATTATGTTATTATTATTATTATAATAATTATTTAATAATTGATTATTATTATTATTATTATTATTAATTTATTATATTTTATTATTATTATTATTATCATTATTAATTATAATTATTCATTGTAAGTTGTTAGTTAGTAGTAATTGTAGCAGCGGTAGTGGTGGTAGTGGTGTTATTACTAATTTATTATTATTATTATTTTTTATTATATTAATATTATTATTATTATTATATATTTTTCTTTATGATTATTTTTAAAGTCTAAGTTTGATTATTTATTATATAATTATTATTTATTATTTATTATTGATTGTTAGTATTATTATTTACCAATTATTATTAACTGTTAATTGAATGTTAATGTTTTTGTACATATTATTATTATTATTATTTATTATTATTATTAATTAATTATTATTAATTATTATTAATTATTATTATTATTATTATTATTATTATTATTATTATTAATTATTATATTATTTTATTATTAACTTAATTATATTATTATTATTATTATTATTATTATTATTATTATTATTATTATTATATTATTATTATTATTATTATTATTATATTATTATTATTATTATTATTATTATTATCATTATTATTATTATTATTATTATTATTATTATTATTATTATTATTATTATTATTATTATTATTGTTATTTTTATGGTTTTTAATTATTTTTAAGCTCATTATTATTAATGTATTTCGGGTTTCAAAGGACACAATATTGTGTTGCAATTAGTAGACCCATTTCACATACTAGGGAAATTAAATTATTATTATTATTATTATTATTATTAAAAACTTAGGTGAACAAGCAAATATGTCATATATGTGCATCAGAAACATTTCCAAATATATTTTTTTTCATTTTTTAAGAACGAACAATGCTTTGTTTACATTTGACTCCCATCGCGTCGGTTGCCATAAATCGCCAGCAGCAAGCAAAGAAATTTCAAATATTTACCTTTCATTAATGGCGTATTCCCCCTCGCATTGTTTCGGGTCAAGGGCTTTGTAGAGCAAACTAAAAGTATAAATAATAGTAATTAAAAGATCTTCTTCCTCTATTGTTCGCCAAGTTGTGTGATGTTTATTATACGCATATATTTATAAGATATATAGAATAAAATAATTTGTAATAGGGGTGGCCAAGCATAGAACGTTTACTCACAGCACCGCACCGCACCGCACAGCACCACACCGCACCGCACCGCACCGCACCGGACC
This sequence comes from Trachelipus rathkii, assembly GCA_015478945.1. Taxonomy (NCBI): domain Eukaryota; kingdom Metazoa; phylum Arthropoda; class Malacostraca; order Isopoda; family Trachelipodidae; genus Trachelipus; species Trachelipus rathkii. The sequence goes on from JABUQX010009190.1 coordinate 32,908, forward strand.
AGAATGAATGCAACACGCATAGTACAGCACAGCACAGCAAAATGCTCGTCGGTCATCTCTAATTCGCAATGGTAAAAATATGTGGAACATTAAAAGTATAAATCTATTGACAATTTTGTGTCATATCTAAAAGCAAGCTTTAATATATAATATTATAATATAGTATATATATATATATATATATATATATATATATATATAATATATATATATATATATATTATATTATTATAGTATATATATATATATACTAAATAATATATATATTATATATATTATATATATATATATATATATAATATATATATATATATATAAGTATATATATATATATATATATTATATTATATATATATATATCTGACGAATGCCTTTTTAAATTTCCACACTTTTTAAAATTTCAAATTCGTTTTAAAAAATTATTTAACAAAGTAAATTTTTTTTATACGAATTTGAAATTTTAAAAAGTGTGCAAATTTACAAGGGCATTCGTCAGATAAATATAATAATTTTAGAGTTTGAAATCTATTTTGTCATAATATATATATATATTATATATATATATATATATATAGTATATATATATATATACTATATTATATGATAATATAATATATATATATATATATATATATTATATATATATAATATATATATATGATATATAAATATATATCATATAATATATATATAGATATATATATATATATGGACATAAAATGAAAAACGAATTGATTTGAGAGAAGGTCAAAAGTATTTTTAGACCATCGTAATAGGCACGAATATCATTTTTTCAGAGAAACCAAGATAAAGTAGAATGACAGTAGTTTCGAAATGACGCTCACCGAAGTTTGCTAAACCATTTTGTCACCAAAATAGCTTTAAGAAGTTTGAGACGAGGTAAAATAATTTGTACATAAAACATCGCAATAAAATTTATATCAGCAGAAAGATTGAATTTTTCTTGTTACTCATTGCAAATTTCGTATAAATAGAGAGAGTTTTACTATTTTTAGTAAATATTTATAAAATATTTTTTATTTTGATTATGTAATTTTTAGCAAATTTTTCGCGTAAGCTCCGCCCAAATTGTATTTGCTCCGCCCATATCGTAAAAATTGAGTAAATTGCAAGTATTCCTCCGCCATTGTGTAGAATTTTCTATAAATTTTATTTTTTTACCTAAATATAGATATCTGTTGTAAAAAAAATAATAATAAGATAATATAAACTAGTGACAGCTTTTTATTAATACAAGATATAAAATTTTCATTGCAAGATATATATATATATATTATATATATATTATAATATATGTATTGATAGAAACTATGATGAAGATATTAAATTATAAATACTTCGATATATATGATAATAATATATATATATATATATATATATATATATGCTTATGGAGTTAAAGAAATATTTTGAAATTTAGCACTACAACTCCTTGTAGATAAATGTTCGTGTGAAATGAATTTATATCTTTAAATCTGTTTTTCCTCCACATTTGAAATTAGGAGAATTCATAACGTTTACCGGTGTCATTAGGCGACTTCAAAACTTTTTTCAAGGTAATTTTCGTTTTTAGCTCATTTTAAGCATTTCATTAAAATCTGGACCGGGGATTCATTTTTATAGTCTCATATCTTCATTAGTTAGCTACTTTACCTATGTTTGCATTGCTTGACTTTGGTTGGTTGTTCTGGTAATCCAGGATCACCTCATCAGAATATCATATGGCGCCAGCAAAGGTCTCGAATACTTTTAAAAGAATTAAAAACTACCAAGTTCCCCAATATAATTATCTCAGACAGACAGACAGGCAGACACACACAACACACAACACACACACACACACATTTCACACACATATATATATAGTATATATTATATATATATATATATATATATATATATATATATAATATATATATATTATATATAAGTAATATAAATATATATATTATATAATATATAATATAATAAATATATATATATAATAATATACAATACATAATTGCGATGAATGGTAGGAAATCGAATCGAGGAATCGGCTGTTTTCCTGAAATCGGAAATCGGAATCGGCAAAATTGTACCGATTCTTTGACCGATTCTTTGATAATACAATCTAAAAATAATTTTTATTCGATCTTTATATTTCAAAGACAATATTTCGAAGTCTGCTGTATTGATTTTTAATTTCAGTTCTTACTTAATTCTATTTAATTAATTTTCAGAGTTATGGTGAGGCAGACATTTGGCAATGTTTCGTTAGTCATTTTATGTAATATGTTTTGATAATTATTTACCCGTGGTGAACTCGTAAGTGAGCAGTGAAATTTTTGCCTTGTAGGCTTTGTGATATTGGAGCTATTGAATATAATGCTATTCTTGAGTTTCACCTTTCACGTATCTCACACAGCATATAATATAAGTGATTGTCTTCAATATGTATGGAAGAAAATTCAATATTCTGCTAATAAAGTTCATGTTATAGTAAGGGATAACGCCTAATATGGCTGCAGGAGTTACACAGGGATTCCAGGAATTACCTTGCTTTTTACACTTTTTGACACTAGTTCTCAATGATGCCATATTTGAACAAAGAAACGTGAAAAAAAATATATCCATAAATGCAAACAAATTCGTAGGTCTTTTAATCACTTCGCCTCAAAACTATGCCAGATTATGGGAAGAATATCAAACTAAGATTTAAATTTACCACAGCACAGATTTATTCAGGAGGTACAAACCAGATGTAATAGCCAGTATCTATGCTTTCAAAAATTTTTGAACAGAAGACCGCTTTCATTTCATATTGCCAGTGATCATTCAAACCTGCATGCTTAGAAACAACGGAAAGTTCTTGAAAAATTGCTAAAAATACTTAAAAATTTTGTTGATTGCACAAATTTATTGAGCCACAAGGAATCAATGGCATCGGCAATAATCCCAAATATTAAAGTGATTTGCAGTTTTTTTTTTAAAAGAGTCAGAAAAAAGGACTATTTGAGGGACTTGGGTCTACAGTATCAGCATGGAAAAATTCAGTAAAAAATAGATTCAGCATTTACTTTACTGATAAGAATCTTGTGCTTGCTACCTATCTTGATCCACGCTTTAAAACTACATTCCTTGAGGATGAATATATCAATAAAAAAGTGGAAGATATTCTTAAGCAATGGATGTGCGAAGATATATGTTGTATAAAGGAAAGGAAAACAGTTTCCACTACTTTAAACCAAAACAGTTTCCACTACTTTAAACCAATCTTCAGATTCTTTTCATTTATCAACAGAATAGGGCGAAAAAGGTGATACTAAAGATAATAGTTTTAACTTCAGTTTTGAAAGCTGTTTTTCGGAATTTAAAGAGAAAAAGACTTTAAAAACTGCAAAAAAACTCATTCCTAAGGAGAAAGACACATATTTTGAAAAAATTGAAGATATTATAAAAGTAGAAATCAGCCAATAAAAAAATATGAAACATTAAAAATGCAGAAAGTTCCTTACAATGGTGTCATCGAAATTAAAGATACCTTTCAGCAATTTGGGTGTCCTTGGCTAAGAAAAATATTTAAGGCTCGCCCGCCCCTTTTCGCGAAAGTGAAGACTCTATCAGAATTGGAGGATCAATTTATTCTCCTAAAAAAAATCGGATGCACTCACGGGAGAGATGTTAATGTTTTTGCACTACAATTTAAGTCATCGCTTTGAGTACAAATAATAAGTGATTAATTTTCTTCAAAATCTTACTTAGTAAAATTAAAGAGATAATTTTTTTTTAAACAAAAATGAACAAAATTGTTCATTATTGTAGAGATTCTTTAAATATTTGCTAATTGATCTTTTCAGTGGTTGACATAGATAAAAGGTAATTTAACTAATTATTTCTTTAGCAAAGATGAAATATAAGAGAATTCTATGACATTATTTATAAGGTTTTAAATATCTAAAATTAGTTGATTTAGAAAAATTAATATATATATGATATATTATATATATATATATATATATATATATATATATATATATATATATTATATTATATATATATATTATTATATATATATATATATATTATTATATACATATATAATATATATATTTATATATATGATTATTATAGTAAAGAATCGAATCGAATCGGCAACTTTTGACTTTTAATCGGTAATCGGATCAGGCATCCGGCTAGAATTTGGAATCGTCCATCACTAATATATCTATATATATAATATATATATATATATATATATATATATATATATATATATATATAATATATATATATATATGATATATATATATACTTATATATTTGTCCAATAATTTAGTTAAGTTAGGTTAGTAGTTAGGAAAAGCGGATTAGTTTAAAAAATAAATGTTTTATAAACATTTTTGTTTAATAAATTTATTTTAATTTTTGGTCAAACGTCCATCGCTACTTATTTTCGCGCGTCCAAGTGTGTGAGGTGGCCAATATATATATATATTATATATATATATATATATATAATATATATATATATATATATATATATATATGAATATATATATATATATATATACTATATTATATATCATATATATATATATATATATCATATATATAGGACCTATATATATATATATATATAATAATATATAATATATATATATCATATATATAAATATATATATATATATATTAGTCAATGTACAGGACTCACCACGGCTAACAGAAAAGAGGCCACACTGGGTTAAATAATTAATCAACTCCATTGGTGGGTTCTGGCTCATGTATATTTTAAATATATAAAAAAAATTGGATAGCAGAATGAATATTTAGTCAAAAATAAATATAAAACTACATAAAATGATTTCCGTACATTATAAATAGTCCTAATATTATATAACAAAATCAAATATTGTAAAGAATATTCACTCCTTGAAGACACAAGAAAATAGTTACTGCTAAAGTGGGAAGATTCGAATAAGATATGGGATAACATTTTAGAAGGTGTTATGGACCATAAAGTAAGAAAATGACGACAGCGAATGGGGTTCAGTTGGGGACAATCAATGAAGAAATTGTGAACACATTGTGGGGTGGCAACGGTAAAATTTACAGATGGGAGGAGGGTCTCGTGACATATAGTGGCTGTGAGTGATGCTGTTGTAGCCAATATGGAGGCGCGCAAGTATCATCTCGTGTAAGCGCTTTCGTCGGTGGGAGGAAGACCACTCACCAATTTTCAGCTTTATTTTTCTAAGTTTCGCTCCCCTCTGATCATTCGTCTAGCAGTCTTGCCAATAAGACCGAAAGCCTTGTCGGAGAGCAGAATAGTAATCAGTTAATGGAAGGCACCCTTGTCAGATGTCATCCGGGAAGTACCTGGAACAGCTCCGAAAAGAAAAGTGGCTCATTTGGCTCTCTTTCGGCGATTTCAATTGCCAGTTACCCCTTCATAAGAGGGGGTCTAACATAGGATGATTTGTTTCTTACGGGAGTGGAGCAGCCGAAGAAATTGTTGTACAGCGGATACCATTGTGTTTTTAGAATAAAGGGTTTTGAGAGCTTGGAGCGCGCTGAGCAACTCTGAATAAATGACATAAGAATGGTCTTGGTTACGGAATAGAATTCAAGTAAGGGCAATCATTATAGTTATTAATTCTGCCGTTAAAATTGAACATGAAAGGAGAGGGTATGGGAGAGGATGCGGTCGGGAAAGACAGCAGACGCGCCAACCACTGTCCACCTGTTTTAGTAGCCGTCAGTAAACACTGGAGTAGTTCACCGTGGAACAACCGGAATGAGACAGGACCTGATTACTTTTAACAAAAAAAAGCCAGGGGGCCCCCCCAAAGCAAAGGGGGTGACTGAGATTTTTGGAGAGAGAGGTCAGGGCAACGCAATGGTAGGGAGCGGGCAATAGCCAAGAGTGTAATATCCTTCGTCGTAAGAGCAGCACCTTTTGCAAAGCTATGTTAAGGAAATTAAGGATATTATGAACTGTGTTTGCAAATGACCAGTAATTAGGATTCTGATGTATCTCCTGCAAGAATCGGTGTCAGAGAGACGTATGGGGGTGTGAAAAGCGAAGATAATTGTGCACATGTATGTACTCCCAGACAAAAAAATTCCCCCCCCCCCGAACAAAGGAGAAAAAAAAAAAAGGAAGGGGGGGTGGCATCACATTGGATTCAAATTCAAGGCTCACCCGGGGGGACGATCGGTAGAGGCTCCAGTGGAAGATAACGGGATTGCCTCGTTTTGAATGAGGATCAACAGTGTCAGTAGAGTTGGGGAGCTGACATATTACTACACGCCAGTAGTCAGCTTCGATCCAAATTAGGAGTCGATATAGAGACGCGGCAAAAGGAGACTTTGCCTGTTAGCACCCCAAGATTTTGAGGCGAGCTTGATCGTACAGGTCAAGCATGCCGATGGCAAGTCGTTTTAGGAGTGTTTAATACGCGGTGCGTATGTTAAGTGGACATCTGATTTAGTCCTATGAAATTTGAATTGTGAAGTTACAGGAATGGGGCGAACCATTATAAGGTTAAGGGGTTCGCCTGGACAAAGGTGGGCAGGGTTCCTCGACTCCCCTTTTTTTCTTATAAGCACTGCTTTGCGGCTTTGAGTGGGAGAGAAATGGAAGCCATGGGAGTTAACCCATTGTGAAATAATCTTAATAGTTTGTTGAAGTTGCCGCTCGAGAAAAGGCAGCAAGGCACCGGCTATATTTAGCGAGGTTATCAACATATGAGAGAAAAATTGCCGTTCGCTGAGATAGAAAAACGAATGTCATTAAATCCGAGAGCAAATCGTAATACACCTAGAACACTTACTGCGGAAAGCCGACAATCACAGAGTCGAAGTGGCGTGACAGAATAGAAGAGCACCGAACCTGGATGGATCTATTTGACAGAAAGCATTTAATGAAAAGAGGGAGTTACACGAAATCGATGATGGGTTTTGCGGAGAAATCGCATTCTCCACTATTGTTCAATAAGCTTTTCAAGGTCAAGCAGCAAGACACCAAGAACCATCCCACAAGTTGAGAAGGCTTCCCGGATTGTCATGGTCTAAGTTTTAAACAAGAGGT
>JABUQX010009190.1:65000-75000 GCA_015478945.1 Trachelipus rathkii
TAATAATAATAATAATAATAATAATAATAATAATAATAATAATATTAAATGTTTTTAATAATAATACTTTTATGCTATGCTATAAGTTTAGTTTATTCAAATGACTTTAATTACATAATGAATGGATCATAGGAGAGAATGATAGGGGCTGTTGTGTGGTATGATCGATTGATTAATTGATATTTTTTAATAAAATATCAAATGTTTTATAATATTTTACATGTAATGTAGTTATTTTCACGGTAAGTTTATACAAAATGTGGTCAAATAGGACTTTAATCGCTTAATTAATAAATTAACGATGTCCGGAAAGGAGTTAGTGTGCGTGGCGTGATCGATTGATCTATGATTAATTGATATTTTTAATAAAAATAAATATATTCTCGCGGATGTATTGCATTGCACCTGCGGGCGTGTGCGTTGGTTTCGAGACGGATCGCGTCGTTTAGAACCTGCGGGTGAGCTCGAGCACACGCGTGGGGCCTTCACGCAATATGTTGAGCAAAATAATAATGATAATAAAATTAATAGGAGTGACTATGGTGACTACTACTACTACTACTCTACTACTACTACTACTACTACTACTACTACTACTACTACTACTACTACTATTACTACTACTACTGCTTCTACTACTACTACTACTACTACTTCTACTACTACTACTACTACTACTACTACTACTACTACTACTACTACTACTACTACCGATAGAAGATTAAGAACAACATATTCGCTCTCGGCATCCATCCTTGCATAAGGTTTGATATAACATCCATTAGGCAAGTCAAATTCTCAACCCTAGAAAACCTTAATTTGACACACCAAGTGTCTAAATTTATCAAAGTTGGGAATATCCAAGTTAGTGGCCGACATGATTTGGATTTTCCTGATTTAAATGTCTCACCGACCTTGGAATCAGGTTCCTTAGCATTGGGACTCCATAATTTGACACATCAAGTGTCAAATTCCATCAATGTAAGGGAAATTCCCAAGTCATGGGCCGACATGACTTGGTTTTCACATTAACCTATAAAGGATCGAATCATAAAATCTTAACCTTTGCCTCACACCAAAAAAAGTAGCATTAGATATGCCTATAAACTAGGAAAAACAAATTGCAAAGGGTGGCGACATCCCTTTACGGGGGTGCAGAAACACATAACCTCGTCAAGGACGAGGTGCCATCATCCATAATAAGTATACCAATTTTAAGAGGGACACTAACTCTCAATGACACCCTTAAGAGCATTTTAAAATTTTAAGGGGGCCGTATCCTCTTTCAGGGGATGCAGCGAAATGTAACATCGTCTACGACGAGGTAACACCATCACCTATATGTATGCCAAATTTCAGCCAGATACGATATTTAGAAAGCAATAATGAAAATTGACCCTACTCCCCTTGATGAGTCATCTTAATACATATATATATATATATATATATATATATATATATATATATATATATATATATATATATATATATATATATATATATAATATATATTATATTTTTATATATATATTTATATTATATATATATATATATAACCTCCTAGAATCATTTAGGCAGTTTATTTACAGTCTAACTACGACGAAAGCCAACTTTGGGGGCTCAGCACCCCACTAAAAGGGGACCCAAATGTTGGTAACCTCGTCGTAGACGAGGGATGAGGTTACCTCATAAGAAGGTGGATGCCAAATATGAAGGGGATATGACGTCTCCAAGACTCCCGTTGCTAGAGGAACTGCTCTTAAGCCTAACGGTTGCTATGTTCGCTCAGGTGGCAGCCCTACTACTCAGCTGCAAAGAAAATAGTTAAAACATCTGTTCTCTTTTTAGATGATCCCCGTTTTCCATTTATGTCTTTGAACTTTCTATTTCTTCTATTGGCTTGAAGAGGGACTTTGCTAGAAAACGTTTTCAAATATATTGCTATAGATAGAAAACTATAGTGCTAATTCTCTAGCTGGATCTTGAGAACTAGAGAAAAACCATTGGCTGTGGTAAATATTGAAATCACCAAGAAATACGATCCTAGGGAAAGAAGTAGATAAAGGAATGCGCTCTAGTTTATAGCTCGGATTGCCGAAGAATATAGGTTGACAAATAAATAAGTCAATTAGCAGTAGAGGAAAATTAGTAACATGAGTAAATAAACAGTTGTCGCGTTTTCCCCTAGGACATAGGATGAATTATTTGAAACTCATCCCGTTTTTGGAGCACTCTTTGTAAAGTTGTGACGTCCCATCAGGACGAAAAGCGATTATAAATTTATATGACTCCTGAGAGTAGTCTAGTCTACGCCTCGTTTGCAAACATAAACGTTACTTCGAAAAATCTTTTTCAATACAAAAAATTGCGTTTTGATCTTTTATAAATTTATATAATAAAGCAGGGATGGCAATTTTGGTGATTTTTTTGATTTTTTTTTAAAAAATCAATTTGTGATTTTTTTGATTTTTTTTATTTTTTTCTATTTTTTCAGATTCGTAACGTCACGCGATATATAATTTGTAACTTGCAAATTATATTTCGCTTGACGTTACGAATCCAAAAAATCAAAAATATCAAAAAAATCAAAAAAATCACAAATTGATTTTTTTTTAAAAAATCAAAAAAATCACCAAAATTGCCATCCCTGTTAAAAAGTATTATTAAACGCATTAGGATTGGCTAAGGACTCCTCCAATCAGTGAAGACCCCATCAGCGACGCATTTTAATTTGTATTAATCCATCTAAATCCAAAAATAACTCACTGTTGTGACTGTAAATTGAGTGTAGAGCAAGAAAATTGGAGAATGGTAGATCTTCTTCCAAAGTACTTTACTACCTGAGTTTCGGTTAAGAATATTAGTTAAGATTTGGAGGAAGATCATACTCAAGAAAGTGGAAATCATTAGAATGGCGGCCAAATTTGCAGAGAAACTAATGAAAAACGAAGGCTATGTGCCATAAAAAGAGTATTTTTCTTGCGATATTACCATTATACACAGCCTATCATTAAGCCATGTTTGGTAGCGTCACCTTCTCGTCTCTTCATGGTAACATAATCTGTTTGAATTATTCTTTAACTAAAATAAGAGAGAGAGAGAGAGAGAGAGAGAGAGAGAGAGAGAGAGAGAGAGAGAGAGAGAGAGAGAGAGAGAGCATAATAGTATGGGCAATAAGTGAAGGGAGTGGGAAGAGTGACTCCAGGAGCAGTCTCCAGACTCTCTGAGCATAAGGCCGAAAGCATCTTAGATATATTTTTTGTGTCAATAAAGCGCAGAAGTGACAAACCACTGATAAATAGAAAGCGTCAGAACATATCTGCCTACTCTAACTCTTCAATTGTCCATGAGAAACACTTTTAGATTTGATGGCATCTTCAAAGTTTCATCGATTTATTATTATAAATATATATATTATATTATATATATATACAGTATATATATATATATATATATATATATATATATATATATATATATATATATATATATATATATATATATATATATATATATATATATATATATATATATATATATATATATATATTATATATATTATAAATAAATAAATATATATATATATATATATATATATATATATATATATATATATATATATATATATATATATATATATATATATATATATATATATATATATATATATATATATATATATATATATATATATATATATATATATATATATACAGTGTATATATATATTGTTGTATTATTTAAAATATAAAGAATTGAGATGTTGCGCTTCACAGGATTAAGTGGACAATTCAGATTATTTTAGAAATATTATTTAATTTTTTGAAATAAGTTAATTTAAGATTTATTTTGATTGGAATAATTTTAAGAATGAAATTACTTTTTAAGATAAAAGATTGTGTAAAGAAAGGTGTTCAAGGTGATCTCACACCTCGCTATCTTGGATATCGTGAGAATCTATAAATATATGTTATTTGGATATAATACGGGTTCGGATATTTATATGAAGAAATTCGGATTGTGAGTTTTGTATACTCATACAAAGAACCTTCAATTTCAGTGTCATATTTTACCATTGAGAAGATATTACAGCTGAAGGAATATTGTTTTATATGAAAAAACTTTATGTTTGATTTATAAATATTCAAAATCTTAATTTCATATTTGGAATTGGTTAGGAGAAAATTTCAACCTACGTGAGGATTTTTGAGAAATCAATTTCTAAAGACGCTGTGTGAATTCATTGTTATCTATCTGAGGATAGTTAAGCTTACGTTGAGTCATTAACCTTTTGTGACTATTTTATAAGGATTTACGTTCATTTGAAGAGCTTAGGCTTACTTCATAAATTGAAGAGAAATAGTCATCAATTGTTTGAAAAGTAGATTAAGAACTACTTTGAAATCTTTCAGTAAAGCGAATTTAGGATTTGTATTAAGATCATCTGAGTATTCTTACTTCTAAGTCGTATTCAGAACTCAATAGAGTTTGACAGTCTTCTTTTATGATTATTAGATTTTAATTTGATATCGCTTCTCAACGACTTTCATTCTTTGTGTTACCATTAGCACCGTTACGATATTCCTCGAAAATCTGCAGCGGTACAAAGAAAACCGATAACATATGCGGAATCAGCCGGCGAGTGCCTCTGGCGGGAAAGTATTTATCTCCAAAACCACGATAGTTAAAGAAAATTAATACCGCGCATGAGCCATGCATGAAAAGATTTTTTAATCCACCAGGTGCATGCAAAGAGTCGGGGTCTCTCTTCCAGGGAGGGGACGACGGGGTAGGGACATTTCGAAGTCTTCATCCTGCCGCTCTGGTAGTTTGCAAAACGTGGCCTGCCTCTGCGCCGGTAGCACCTACTTGTCGGCTGAGTTCTAAAATATTTATACGCTGATTCCATATGCGTTATTGTTTTCTTCACCCATCGTAGTTTGAGATATAAAAATTGAAAATGTTCTTTCATGCAATTATACGCTTATTCATATATGTTTCGTTTTCTGTAATTATGGCTTTCATATATCATGCGGTTTCTAGTTTGGCCTTCAAATATATATATATATATATATAGTATATATATATATATATATATATATATATATATATATATATATATTTATATATATATATATATATATATATATATATATATATATATATATATATATATATATATATATATATATATATATATATATATATATATATATATATTATTAGTATTGTTATGTTATCTTTTTTAAATTTTTATTCTTCTTACAGAAATTTTCCTATTATAAAAGATTATTACATATATATATATATAAATTATATTATTATTATATATTATTATTATATTATTATTATTATTATATATATTATTATATATATTATATTATTATTATTACATATATATATATATATTTATATTATTATTATGATATTATTACATATACATATTATTCTGATCATATAAATTATTATTATTATTATTATTATATTATTATATTTATTATTATTATATATATGTATATATATTATTATTATCTACTCTTATTATTAATTTTACATAAATTATTATTATTATACATATTATATACTTATATTATTATTATTATTACTCTTATTTATTATTATTATTAAGATTATAATCTTTATTATTATTATATATATATATTATTATTATATATATATATATATATATATATATATATATATATATATATATATATATATATATATATATATATATATATTTGAAAGGCCAAACTAAAGAAGTTACCCGCATGATATCTCGAAAACTAAGATAGGTACAAGAAAACTGAAAACATATATGGAATCAGCGTATGAAATTTGTATGGAAATGAAAAAAAATTTTTTTTTTTATTTTTTTTTTTATATCTCCAAAACTACGATAGGTAGAAGAAAACTAATAACACATATGGAATCAGCGTATAAATATTTTTAGGGGGCTCGAACCGACGGTGGGACAGAGGGGGGACGTTTTCCATACCCCGTAGGGGAGGGGCGGAGGAACCCCCGCGACACCCAAATACCAAAGAGCGGGGGTTCCGGAGACCCTCCCCGGAGGGGGGGAAATAGTCCTACCCCGTCGTCCCCAGGAGGCCGAGAGACCCCGACTCTTTGCATCTTTGCGTTTTACCCTGGGGTATTCTTTTAGTTAAAAAAAAAAATCTTTTTTCATACATATTTCATACGCTGATTCTTAATATGTTATTAGTTTTCTTGTACCTATCGTAGTTTTGGAGATAAAAAAAATCACTTTCCATACAAATTTCATACGCTGATTCCATATATGTTATCAGTTTTCTTGTACCTATCTTAGTTTTCGAGATATCATGCTGGTAACTTCTTTAGTTTCACCTATTTGAAATTATTTGAGAAGCGATATCAAATTAAAATCTAATAATCATAAAAGAAGACTGTCAAACTCTATTGAGTTCTGAATACGACTTCTTATGACAGTTATTTGATTTATAATTTGTGGAGAAGTAATTAATGATAAGAACACGTTATATCTGTGATAGAGAGTTGTGAGGTATATATAGATCACCTTACGGATATTTAATATTGTGTTATATTATTTTTGTGTTTCAATAAAAGAATTTCGAAAAATTGTCACTGTCATTCACCGGTCTTTTTAGCCATCTTGTGACAATTAATTTTGGGGGCCTGTGTCCGAGATATTTTTTTTGAATCGCTTCTAAAGTTTTTGTGTGCGCTTCTGAAAGAATAGTGAAGTCATTAATTGAAGACTTGTTTTCGAAAGTCCACTATCGTGAAAGAGAACTCATTCTAAGAAAATAAAAGTAAGGAGAAATAAAATATCTGTTGTAAATCGATCTTCGAGCTACATTTAAATTTATTGTTAAGATATGGACTACGAGGCGTTTGCTAAAATCGCTCAAGAGTTAGGTCTGAAAGGAAAGGAGGCTCGTGAGTTCATAAAAGAAGAACGAGAGGCTGCAAGAGAAGCTGCGAGAGAAGCAGCAGAAGCTGCGAGAGCTGCAGCTGAAAGAGAAGCTGCCAGACAAACGGCGGAAAGGGAAGCGGCAAGAGAGGCAGCAGAAGCTGCGAGAGAAGCGGCAGAATCCGCTAGGAATGCAGCAAGAGAAATAGCTGAAAGAGAAGCGGCGAGAGAATTAGCTCAAAGAGAACACGAGTTAGAACTTAGACGAATTGAGCTCCAAGCTGGAAACAATAATCAATATCAACCCATAGTTAATAATGATGTCAAAGCAAGAACGCCTAAGCTACCTTCTTTTAACGATGAAATAGATTGCTATCTCGAAAGGTTTGAAAGGTTCGCTGAAATGAATGAATGGGATAAGAGGAATTGGTCCTCCCACCTTAGTGCTTTATTGACGGGAAAAGAGCTTGTGACATATTCGCGTCTCCCAAAGGATCAAGCTAAAGATTATGATAAATTGAAGAACGCTCTTCTGTTGTGCTATAACTTAACTGAAGACGGATACAGATTAAAATTTAGAAATACAAAGGCACATAAAGACGAGAGACCAATTCAGTTCATCGATAGGTTAAAGAACTATATGCTGAAGTGGACTGAGCTCGCACAAATTAATAAAGATTTTAATGATGTTCTAAATCTTATTGTGGCTGAGCAGTTTTTAAACTCATGCCATAAGGAGCTCGCGACTTTCTTGATGGAAAGGAAGATTAGTAAACTTGAAGATATCGCTCAAGAAGCAGAGAACTATCTTCTTGCGCATAACAAAAACCTATCCCCGGTAGTGAATAAAGAAGAACCCTTAAAAAAGGAGAAAGAGGATTTAATCGTAAATCATCGTATTACTGAAAAACCGAAAGGCCTGATTACATATTTTAAATGCGGTAAGAGCGGGCATAAATCTATAGACTGTAAGAGTTACAACCCTTACGGAAGAGACGGTCAATACAAGAATTATAATACTCGATCCAGTAGTAATTGGAGGGAAACTACAAAGAGGGCAGCCGCTGCCATGATGATAGTTGACCACAAATCCGGAACGTACAATAAAGATTGTAATCTTGATTTGGTGTCGTTGAATGGAAGTCGGAGAACTGACAGAAGATGAGACTGAACGAAAGACGACATTAATAAAAATAAGATCACACCCGCCAACGTTGACAATATGATTGTAATTACGACTGCATGGGCAAGAACAAATGTGATGCCTATAGTTAGTGGAAAGATTAACGGTGTATCCGGAAGAGTGTTAAGAGACACTGGCTGTGATAGTGTCATTGTAAAAAGAAAATACACTTTGGATGAACAGAAGACCGGCAAGAAAGTATACCTGAGATTACTTGATAATACAATCAGAGTTGCACCTATGGTTTTAATTGCTGTTGACACTCCTTTCTATTCTGGACGTGTGGAAGCTGCTGTATTAGATGATGCTATTTTTGATTTAATTATAGGAAATATACCAGGCACGAGGAATGCAGATGATCCTGCAGAACAATTTGTAACGTCGTATGCAGAAGGAACGCTAAAGACACAAAAGGAAAAGATGGCTGATTCTGAGGGTATACAATCATCCGATAGTAACGAGACTACTCACGAAGAATTTACTGAGCAAAGTGACGATGATATAACATTCAATAGGCATGCAGTGCCAAAGAAGACTATAGTGCATGGAAAAGTTAAAAATCCCACTGAAAAACATATAATGTCGTGCGCGGCTGTAGCGAGTGATTGGCAGAATAGTGAGCCTGCAACATTCACTGACGTTTTACAATCGGATGAAAATGAAATCAATCGCGAAAAATTTATAAAATACCAGCGAGAAGATGAGACATTAAATCGATGCAGATCATTAAGTAAGATTGAAATCAATTGTGCATGAGTAATAGACTTTGAAGATTGTGAAAGAGAAGAAATAGACTTGGGAGAAGACACGATGGTTTTAGGAAATTGTACTTCCAAAGAGTGTATTGATGATATTGCGATAGGAAAAGAGTTGGAAGAAGACAAGAGAATGGAAATATTGAAAATCTTAAAGGGGTACAAACAGGTGTTTACGGATTTACACGGAAGTGTGGATGTTGCTCAACATGTGATTAACTTGACTTCAGAAGTCCCAGTCAAAGAGTAAGGCTTACCCAATTCTTTATGCGATGAGAGAGACCTTAAAAAAGAAATGGATGAAATGTTGAAGATGGGAGTAATCAGACATTCTGATTCACCGTACGCATCACCAATTGTAATGGTGAAGAAAAAAGACGGTTCAAATCGAGTATGTGCCGATTATAGAAAGTTAAATATGATTACAGAATTTGACCTCGAACCTATGGCATCGACCGAAGAGATTTTTACCAAATTTGCGAAGGACCGGTACTTCTCGAAAATTGACTTAAGCAAAGGGTACTGGCAAATACCGGTGAGGAGCCAGGACGTCCCTAAGACCGCATTCGGGACACCCGATGGTCATTATGAATTTCTGAGAATCCCATTCGGCCTGATGAACGTCGGGGCAACGTTAGTCAGGGCTGTGAAAAAGGTGTTAGATGGTATGAGGTATACTGATAGCTACCTTGACGATATAATCGTCCACACTGAAACATGGCATGACCATTTAAGGGAATTGAGGGAGTTATTATACAGATTAGCGAAAGTTGGGGCTACTCTCAGACCCTCCAAATGTGAGATTGCAGTTACTAACTTAGAATTTTTGGACCATAAATTGACGGAGGGGATCATAGGTCTGCAAAATGATAATGTAAAAAAAATAAAGGATGCGGAGAGGCCGTATACAAAGAAGGGTGTTAGATCTTTCTTGGGTCTTACAGGATTTTATAGAAATTTCATACCGAATTATTCGACGATTGCCTCTCCATTGACCGATCTAATAAAGAAAAATCAGCCTAATAAAGTAGTATGGGGTACGGCCCAAGAAAAGGCTTTTGTAGATCTGAAGCAAATGCTAATCAACGACCCTATATTACGGCTCCCTGACCTAAAGAAATCGTTCGTGCTCCAGACTGACGCGAG
>JABUQX010009190.1:80000-81754 GCA_015478945.1 Trachelipus rathkii
TATATATTTATATATATATATATATATATATATATATATATATATATATATATATATATATATATATATATATATATTAGTGATGCAGGTAACATCCGCATCTGCATCCGCATCCGCGGAGCATCCGCACATTATTAAAGATCCGCATCCGCATCCGCATCCGCGCTTTGCCCTGCGGATGTTGCGCGGATGTTTATTGTCGAGATTTGATAAAGAATTTTATAATAAAAATACTTAAGATGAATCTGAAAAAGAAAATGAAAATAAATGAATTTGAAGGCAATTCAAAACGGCTTGATTCCCTATCTTAATGTTATCAAAGACATTTCAACTCGCTGGAATAGTACACTTCATAGGATGATGGAAAGAAGTATTGTTCAAAGAACTTCTTGCTTCGCCAGTTTGTATTCCAAAGTTAACAATCTTATTAAGTTTGAAATGACATCATATCACACTGCATTAAGCTAGTTCGTATTCCAAAGAAACTCAAAAAATTGTCGCCTCTACAGCTTCTGTCTCCAATGTAATACCATTAATCTCAACGCTAAGGAAGCATTTTGAACCATCTTCAAATGAAAATGATGACGGTTTAAAAAGAATGAAATATGTAATAAAACTAGAGCTAGAAAAACGCTTTGGTTCTGTGGAAATTAATGACCTTCATACTATTGCAACTTACTTAGATTCCTGTTATAAGGCAAGTTTTTTTTAACGATATTAGAACAAGTCAAATCGTTACTTTGTGTTGCAGTTGAAAACTTCAAACTGAACAGTCTATTAATTCGCCCCCATTAAAAGGAAAACAAAATCTACAGAACCAATACCTTCTTTCTACAAGTAAATCAATAACAGATTCACTGGAAGAATTTACAGTCCAGTAGTGATGAAGAAACACGCATTACCAAAAGATGTAGTGCAAATGATTGAAAACTATCACCAAGAAAATCGACTAAATACAAATGATGATCCTGTTAGTTGGTGGAAAGTTAAGCAAAATGTTTACCCACGTTTGAGTAAACTTGCAAGGAAAACTTCAATCCGAACAGTCTATTAATTAGCCATCCATTAAAAGGAAAAAAATGAAATATACAGAACCAACATCTTCTACAAGTAAATCAATAACAGATTCACTGGAAGAATTTCTACAGTCCAGTAGTGATGAAGAAACACACGCATTATCAAAAGATGCAGTGCAAATGATTGAAAACTATCACCAAGAAAAACGACTAGATACAAATCAAATGACGATCCTATCAGCTGGTGGAGTGTTTATTAAGCAAAATGCAAATGTTTACCCACGCTTAAGTAAACTTGCAAGGAAATACTTGGCCTGTCCTCCAACTAGTGTTCCAAGTGAGAGAGTATTTAGCAATGCTGGGCTAATATATGATAAAAAGAGAAACAGACTCTCAGCAGAAAAGGCAGAAAAATTGATGTCTCCCAAGCACAACCTTCCCATATTTTGAATTTCAATACTAGTGCAAAAAGTATATAATCCATGTAAAATCTCTTTCATTAAGGTCGGAGGTTAGAGAAAGAGGTTGATGGGGTCCATTTGAGTTGGGTCCCCGTCCCGCACCCTGGTAACAAATATATTAATAGATTGTATAAAATGATATATATATATATATATATATATATATATATATATATATATATATATATATATATTGAAGCGGCGCACGAAAACGCGAGCGTTTCACGATAAATGCGAAAACCTAAACACCTAAATTCCAACTGAACGAAGGCTACCG
>JABUQX010009191.1:12500-20000 GCA_015478945.1 Trachelipus rathkii
ACAAACCCACAAGACATCCTAACCTTTATAAACAACATACATCCCTCCATATCATTCACTCACGAACTTTCGCACAACCACACTCTACCATTTCTGGACACGCTTCTTATATGGAAAGACTCCCCCAATATCACACATACAGTATATAGAAAACCCACCTCCCCTCCTAACTATACCCACTGGTTCTCTGCCCACACCAAAAACATAAAAATAGCCACTCTCAGCAGTCTATATCTCAGAGCCCTAAGAATATGCTCTCCCAACCACTTAAATTCAGAAACCAAATTTCTACATACTACGTTCACCAAACTCAAATACCCCCCCTACATAATCAACTTGGCCTACAAAAAGCCAAAAAAATGCTTTTACGAACAAACAAAAAATTCGGGAACTGTAAAAAACTTTTTTGCCCTTCTTTCAATAATAGAACAAAATTTAAACAACAATAAAATTAATCTATTGAACTCACAATGACTTATTCACTCTCAACGCACTGCTCAAACACCATAAAACAAATGAACAATATTCAGGCACAAATGCGTTATACTACATCCGTGCTGACAATTAGCCCTCTATATATGATGCGAAACACAAACGATTTTATCCGCCGCATATCTCAATATAAAACAGATTTAACAACGACAATATGCATCTCTGCACTTACTACCCATTCGCACATACTATTGCATAAAAATAAATTTGACAATACACCACAGCTCAAAACCATAAATCAAGTGCAAAGTAGAAAAATCCAGAATTGCATATATATTTATGAACACAATAACTTTAATAAATCAGGCAGGTGAATTCAGCTAGGAACAAATGCAAAATTTCAATATGCTGCTCCCTCAAAGTTGTTTCACTGATCTTAAAAATAAGATAATAGCCCAACGCATAAAATTTCCTGAAACTCGCAATACTCCGAGTTGTGCAGGCGATGCTTTTGCTGTAGATACATCCATTTGAAAAGGTTCGCATTTGTAATATTGGATCGAAGCTCATGGTTCCATCCAGAATCCAATTTTAGTCTCCCTGTATTTAAACTCTAAAATTTTTAAAATTAAAAGTGTGTGGCTTATTGTTAAATATGTGTATTTCGAACGTTGAGGTCATCGGTGAAACGCATTAGGAAATAGAAAATAAATACTAAAGATATCGCTTTCGTTTCATAAAATTTTGTTTAAAACAGTCGCTATAACATATGTCGTTTTTCAAAAAAATTCTCCGAACATTAATTTTACTGCAATGTAACTTAACTAAAAAAAAATATTTACGCAAGGGGATTACTATATAATATATATATATATATATAGTATTATATATATTATATATATAATATTATATATATTATATATATATATATATATATATATATATATATAATATATAGATATATATATATAATTATATATATAATATATATATTAATATATATATATATAATATATAATATACTATTATATATATATATTTATATATATATATATATATATATACTATATAATATAATTATATATATAATATATTTATATATATATATATATATATATATAATATATATATATATTATATATATATAATATATATATATATATATATATATATATATATATATAATAATACTATATAGATATATATATATATGATATAGATATATATATTAATATATATATAATATATATATATATATATTATATATTATATATTACATAATATATATATTAATAATATATATATATATATATATATACAGTATATTATTATAATATATATATTATATATATATATATAATATATATTATATACATTATAATATATATATATACATATATATATAAAATATATATATTATTATATATATATATATATATATATATATATATTATATATATATATATATATAATATATATATATATATATATATATATATATATATATATATATATATATATATATATATATATATATATATATATATATATATAATATATATATATATATATATATATTTATATATATATATATATATATATTAAATAATCATATATATATATATTATATATATATATATATTATATATATATATATATTATATATTATATATATAATATATTATATATTAATAATATTATATATATATATATATATATATATATAGAATATAGACTGTATTATCAGTTTCCTGATTCTATTTTTGGAAGTTAGTACCAAATGGTCGACAGGGAAAATGATCGACAGGACATATGGTCGACATTGGTAAAATAAAATCCGTCTATTTAGAGTTTCTCTAATGAATCCAACAAAACTCAACCTAACTTAGCCTAGCTTAACCTAACCTAACCTAACCTAACCTAACCTATCCTAACGACTGCAGCTGGCTGTGCGGGAAATTTTTTTGATGTCGTTGTCAACCATTTGACATGTCGACCAATTTCCCTGTCTACCATTTAGGCTATTCCCCTTTTTTTTGCTGATCTGGGATGGATTTTAGGGTGTGTCGCTTCATCCTTGTGTATTTTCATTCTTTAAAACTCAGATTTCACAAATCTCTCTATGAATACGAGTAACTCCACACACTACTTTTCTTCCAATAATTCACTAGTCGCCAAACATAAATTTTTGTCTGTTAAATGGATTAGACAGGCTGCTTCTTATGGTATGTTTTGCACTGATTTCAAATATGTATGTCAATTTTGTGTAACGGGCAGGGTTATTTTGTAACTCTAGATTATAGGTTATTCACCAGTAATACATGATTGTATTTTGCTACATTTGCTTAATTGTATTAATCTGAATCAAAATGTAACTTTAATAATTTTCTTCTGTTTTTTGATTGAATAACATACCTTTTTAATATCCAGCATTAGTCGGCAAGCCTATTTGGATTTCATTTTCCTTGATAGCATGTTTCCATTTCTGACATTTCCTGGTGGGAACGTTCACTGCATTCGCCGCTTACGTCGTCATGATTTTCTGGAAAGAAGTCTAAGTGTGAATCTAAGAGGTGTATTTTCAGAGACATGTTACATTCCAACGCTTTGTGTTTTCAAGTAGTTCTGAAACTAATTGTCTATGGTTCTCAACTTTCGTATTCCCAAGAAATCCAAAAATCCAATTACAACTTTCTTTAAAAACTCCTATATCGTAAACCATTAATTTCCAAAATCTTAGTTCTTTTTTTCATTTCTGAATTAAAAGCCTACGTCACAAATCCAAACATAACAGTTTAAATAAATATACACACAAACAGCCTCATTTTCATCTATTTAGATAAATTTCTTGTTTTTCCATAATTCTGTAACTATTTGTTTTTTCACCCTCCGCATCCCTATAGTCAATTTCTTCTTTCATCCCCCAAAAGACCAATTCCTAAGTGCCTTAAGACTGTGATTTCTGTTAGGATTTATCCATTCACATTCATGATATCCAACCAAGATTGAGAATCGTATCCTTTCATTTTACGCAGATTAATTATCGAACATCTTTTCGTTGACACACTCGTTCAAACTCAGGCACCAGATTGCACAGTTTTTCATTCGAATCATCAACCATCACAGTATCGTCAGCATATATCAAAACTCTAATCTTAATATTATTTTCATGCACATTCATATTAGCACTTTTATCATTTTTATCTACATTCCTTTACTAGATACCTATAGAGATATTAAGCAAACATTGAGAAATAACACAGCCCTGTCTAGCTGTCTCAGACCTAATCTTATTATAAACCACTACTCTTCACTTTTTTTTATCGTAGCACATGTTCTACTTTCTTTTACAATATTTTAATCGCATTTGACAACAAATTATTCACTTCATACCTTTCTGGTACTCTCCACAACTTTCCTCATTGCCATATATATATATATATATATATATATAGTATATATATATATTATATATATATATAATATATATATAAATATATATATATATATATATATATATATATATATATATATATTAGAGTGGCCTTAATTTTCATCTCTCGACAATTGCTGCTCCTCACCCCTATTTTTTGTTCCACTAGATAGAAAATTTCTCTATACAAAATTTCGCCACCATTGGACTACATTAAGAGGACTTTAAAGGGCCCCAAAGCTCCATAATTTACCAATTAATTAGCATGTTTTTTTAACATCTTTAATAAATTACGAAACTGTTTTATGTCAGGTTAAGGATACTGAGAAATCGAAATATATAATTATTACTTACAAATATTGCTCAAGTGATTATTTATTTGAAACATTGATTATCAAAGATATTCGAATTTCACTTCTTTAGTAAAATAGTTTTAGTAGATTTTAAATACTGTTTTCTGTACTCACTAACAATCTGAACTATGTTTTGTTTCTCTCTTTCGTTCTTGCCTAAAGTGTTCCGATATTCTTGAAATAGATTCACTCCTCTCTCAGCTACATATTTAACCAATACAAAGCATTTTAATAGTTCCATCCCAAGTTGGAAGCTCTCATCCTCTTTCCAAGTTGACGGGTTGTTGTTCAGAAAACTTATATGAATTTTAAATCTTGAGAACATTGTTTTGGCATCAGCTGTAATAAAGTATGCGAAAGTATGCCAGAAATGCGAAATGACGCCAAGGGAGATCAGAGCTAATTCTAGTAATTCGCGATAATCATCTCGGTGCTATTTCAGGCTTCTCTGATCTTCAAGAAATTCCATAACATTACCACGCGCATCCTCGGTGACAACGTATACCCCATTACCGTATTTTGTAAGGCCTAAAGTCGACCAACATTCTTTAAATCTTTTAAATATATTTACATCTGGCAAAATATTACCCCCATTTTTCAATGTTTGTGCAGGCACAATTAATTCTTCCAGTGTTGTTTACGCTTGTATCTTTCCTTCTATACCCGAATTTTGCAATGCTCGAAAAACGGCAATAACTTGATCTTCTCCAGTAGCTGCAGGAATTTCAGGTATATTAATAATAGTTCTTTGCTCTGAAACTTAACTATTATTGGTAGGCGATCATTTTTCTCCGCACTACATAAAGAAGGAAAAGGCTTGCTCTCCCAGTTTAAGACCAGCGCATTACACCACACTATATTAATTTGGCTTTTAATTTCCGCTTGCCTCTGATTCTTGAATTCATTCCAGCGATTTTGAAAAGATGTGCGATTGATAATAAAGCTTGTAGCATCATACTTGAAAACTTCTGCTGCGGATATTAACAAGTAAACCACGTTCCGATGGGTAATTTTACATGTTTAATGCTTCAGTTAGATGGGTGTGATTAAATCCAATGTGTCGCTTTTCATTGAAGTACTTATTTCCCCTTTCTCTCTGTGTATCTCTTGTGCCTGATTTTGATTTCTCGTCCCACCATCGCTGCTTGATATTGGTGATACTGTACAGTGATGTTTCTAACCATTTCTTCGCATGTATATATATATATATATATATATACTATATATATAATATTATATATATATATATATATATATATTTTATATACTATATATATATATCATATCTAACTATCTATATATATATATATATCAATATTTATATATTATATATATATATATATATCTATATATATATATACTATATTAATATATATATATATATATATATATAATGTATATATAATATATACTGATTTTTATATCTAATATATTCTATAATATATATATATATATATATATATATATATATATATATATATATATATATACCCTCTTACGTCTCTCCCCCTCCTGTTCTATTCGTTTCCTTTTATTCTCTTCACGTGATATATGTTTAAGATCAATTTCAGCCATCTGGTCGTCCTTTCTTGCGTTGCAATAATAAAAATTGAATATTCTCTTTATTCTTAAGGATATCCAACACATTTTCAGGAGCCACATCAAATAAATTATCCAATGTATCCTCAAATGTTGGTTTCCACTTCAGATACTCTTTTTAACCTCTTTTGTAAATCTGTCCATTCATCATAGAGTGATATAACTTTACCAGCGCAGTGATCTATACGTTTAGTGGGAGTGCGAGCCTTATCCCCAAAAATGTGAAATTCTTTTTCAATTAGGCGTTGCACTTTCTTGGGTTTGTTTAATTTACACTTAAAAATTAGAGAACTAAGAACGCTAAGTACCTCCAATTGGAGGCAGTTTTTGCTCCAAATACTTTGGTGCAGACTTTGAGTTACTCTAATGCATTGTTCCCAAAGTGGATTTGGGTGATGCCATCAATAGTGACAAATACCCCTACAAAAACATTAATTATTATTATTATTTTTTTATTATTTTTTAATTATTTTTTTAATTATTATTTTTTTAATTATTTTTTTAAATATTATTTTTTAAATTTATTATTATTATTATTATTATTATTATTATTTATTATTATTATTATTATTATTATTTTATTATTATTATTATTATTATTATTATTATTATTATTATTATTATTATTATTATTAAAAACAATATAAATATAAACAATAAATTATAATTAATAATACTAATAATTAATATAATAATAGATAATAATAATAAAATATAATAATACTAATAATAATAATGAAATATAATAATTTAAAATAATGAAAAAAAATAATAATAATTATAAAAATTATAATAATAATAATAATGAAAAAAATTAAAATTATTATAATTAAAATAATAAATAATAATAAAATAATAATAATGATAATAATAAAAAAAAAATAAAGTAATAAGTAAAAAAATAGTAACAGAAAATTTGATAATAATATATAATAATAATAATTATAATAATAATAATAATAATAATACATAATAATAATATAATAATAATAAATAATTAATAATATAATAAAAATAATAATAATTAATACCTAATAATAATAATAATAACAATAATAATAAAATAATAACAATAACATAAAAAATAAATAATAATAATATAATAATACATAATAATAATAATAATAATATAATAAAATAATGATACTAATAACAGAGGATAAAAACAATAATAATAAAACCCAAAACCATAATAACATTTAAATAATGAATATTTTAATTTTTACAAAACATTGTAATATTAATTATAATAATACATAATAAATAATAAAAAAATATCAATAATAAATAATAATAATAATAATAATAATAACAATAATAAAATAATAATAATATAATAATATCAATAGATAATAATATATAATAATAATAATAATAATAATAATAATAATAATAATAATAATATAATAATAATAATAATAATAATTCATATATCATTATCATTATCATTGTTATTATTTTATTATTATTATTATTATTATTATTATTATTATTATTATTATTATTATTATTATTAATTATTATTATTATTATTATTATTATTATTATAATTATTATTATTATTATTATTAATTAATATTTATTAATAATAATATTACTATTCATATTTTTATTCATATTATTCATATTATTCAGATTATTCATACTATTCATATTATTCATATTCATATTCATATTATTATT
>JABUQX010009191.1:37500-45463 GCA_015478945.1 Trachelipus rathkii
TTTAAATGTTCTGAGTGCAGCTACGGAATGTAATCATAAACAAAGCTTAAAATTACACATGCTAAAACATGAAAATATAGTTATTTAGATGTTGCTGATGCTAGCTATGAATGCAGTCATAAGAGGAATTTAAAGCAACACCATGCTAAAGCATCAAAATGTAAAGTTATTTAAATGTTCTGAGTGCAGCTATGAATGCAATCGGAAAGGAGACTTAAAACAACACATGCTAAGGCATCGAAATGTTAAGTTATTTAAATGTTCTGAGTGCAGCTATGGCGAAAGTAATTCGAAAACGAAGTTTAAACCAATCCTGCTAAAATCATGAAAAAATATAAGTTATTTAAATATGCAGGAATTGCTGACAGAATGCTTCCCCGGATTATACCACCAAATTGTGATATCACTGAAATAAACCGGCTATATTATGCTACTGCTAGAGCAATAGCGGACACATTAGGAATTAAAACCAAAGGAACTATAAAAACAAATAGAACTAAACAAAGAGAAATAAAACCACCCTGGAAAATCAGAATGGATAAAGAAATAGAAAACCTAAGAAAAGAAATATCAATGCTGTCTGCATTCCAAAATGGAGAAGTTACTGCCACCACCACAAGAAGAAAAGTGCAGAATTTACTATATAGAGAGAGGGTGGAAAATGGGGACCCACTTGTGCATGCAATTAGAAGAAGGAAACTAATACTAGCTGCAATGGTTAAAAAAAGACAAAGATATGAAAAAACAGAAAAAGAAAAAATACAGAATAGAATATTTAGAGAGGACCCGGCAAAACTTTATAGAGAATTAAGGAAGGATACGATTAAAGTAGAAAAACCACCACCTAAAGAAGAAGTTGAGCGATTTTGGAAGGAAATTTATGAAAGTGAAGTTAATCCTAATAATGAGGCCGAGTGGAAAAGAGAAATGGTAAACAACCCCCAAATAACAGCGATTATACCAATGGAAGGTGGAAGAATCACAGAAAATGAAGTAAAAAGTACTATTAAAAGGAGTGGAAGTTGGAAAGCACCAGGGAAAGATCAAGTACATAATGTATGGTTAAAGAAACTAAAAGTACTAATAAAACCTCTAACAGAGAGTTTTAACAAACTAATAGAAAAACAAGAAGAAATTCCAGAATGGCTCACTAGTGGAATTACATCATTAATCCCAAAAAATGAAGAAACAGAATTAGCGAGCAAATACCGCCCAATCACATGCTTACCAACCATATATAAAATACTTACTGGAGTCATGGCGAAAAGGGTAGCAACACACCTAGAAGTAAACGACATAATTAATGAAGAACAAAAAGGTTGCAGTAAAGGAAGTTATGGAACAAAGGATCAATTATTAATAAACAAGATGATTATGGAAAATAGTAGAAAAGGGCAGAAAAATCTCAGTATGGTATGGATCGATTACAAGAAGGCATACGATAGCGTCCCTCATAAGTGGATTAAGGAAGTACTTAAGATCTACAAAATTAATGACCTGGTTGTAGACTTCATAGATGAAGCAATGAAGAAATGGAGGACAGACCTGGTACTGCCGTATGAAAAAGGACAAATAAAAATAGAAGGAATAAAAATAAAAAGAGGTATCTTTCAAGGAGA
The DNA here is from genome assembly GCA_015478945.1 of Trachelipus rathkii. NCBI lineage: Eukaryota > Metazoa > Arthropoda > Malacostraca > Isopoda > Trachelipodidae > Trachelipus > Trachelipus rathkii. The sequence continues at coordinate 39,120 of JABUQX010009191.1, forward strand.
CTCTATTTCCCCGCTGTTGTTCATACTGGCTCTCAATCCCCTAAGCACACTAATAAATAACTTGGAAAATGGTTATAGAATTAATTCAATGAGAGAGAAAAAGGCAAGAAAAATATCACACCTTTTCTATATGGATGACATAAAATTATATGCTCCAAATAAAAAGGAATCGGAAAAACAGGTAGAGGTTGTAAAGCGATATTCCACAGATATATGTATGGAATTTGGGTTAGATAAGTGTGCATTTGTAAGTCTAAAAAAAGGAAGAAGAACAGAAGCTGGTAACATAAGGATAAATGATACGGAAATACGGGAATTAGAACAAGGCAATACTTACAAATATCTAGGAATTGAAGAGTCTGATGAAATAGAGTCAAAAAAGATGAAAGAAAAAATAACAAAAGAATATATAAAAAGAATGAAAAGCATTTTAGAATCAGAATTAAAACCAAGAAATAAAATTATCGCCTTAAGAACTCTGGCAGTCCCCGTCCTCACATACAGCTTTGGTATAATAGATTGGTTCCAACATGAGATAAATGGGATAGACGTAAAAACAAGAAAAATGTTACATGCCCATAAGATAATCTACAAAAACCAATGCATGCCAAGGATTTATGTGCCTAGAAATGAAGGAGGAATGGGAGTTCCACAAATGGATAGAATATATAAAACAGAAATCATAGGTTTAAGTAAATATTTAGAGAGTAGAGAAAGTAAATTTATGAGATGGGTGTATGAGCACGAGATGATGAAACCCCCAACAACATCAAATACAAAAAAAGAAAAGGATTACCTGGAAGGAGTAGAGATTGAGGTAGGAGAATTCAGAAACATAACAGAAGTAGGAAAGAAAATAAAAGACCTGAAAGACAAATACAAGCAGGCAAGAATAAATAATGATATCACCAAATGGAAAGAGCATGTATGTGGAAAACACTTCAGGATAGATGTACTGGACCAGATCTACATCGATAAGGAACATACAGTGGAACCTTTAACAGGAGGATACCTAAAAAAAGAAGACGAGAGAACACTAATAGCGGCACAAGATCAAATACTAAGAACAAAATGGTTCAGGAAAAATATAGAAAAGGAGGAAATCACGGAAATATGCAGAATGTGCAAGGATAAAACAGAGACAGTAAACCATATTTTGACAGGATGCGACACACTGATACAAATGGGATTATACACAGATAGACATAACACAATCTGCAATATGATTCATTTGAAATTATGCCAAAAATATAATTTTGAAATAGATACCGATAAATACTGGCAGCACAAACCAGCCGCAATAATAGAAAATGAGGAAGCCATAATCCTATACGACCATACAATACCAACATCTATACCTACACCACATAACCGACCAGACATAATAGTAAGAGAGAAGAGAACACAGAAATGTTATATCATAGAGATTGGAATAAGCAGGGACAATAGAGTAACATTATATGAGAGAGAAAAGGAAGTAAAATATGTAAGATTAAAGTATGACATAAGAAGAATGTGGGGGGTGGAGGAGGTGGAGATTATACCAATAGTTGTTGGAGCAACTGGAGTGGTGAAGAAGAGCATGACCACATACGCAAAAAAGCTACCTAACATCGTAGTTAAAGATGTGGTCATGGAAGTGATAAAGAAAAGCCTAGCAATCCTAAGACTCGTGCTAGGGAGTACCTAGAAATCCTTCATGCCATAGGTCCAAGGTTTGGACCAGATGAAGGATTAAAACCTGCTAGTAGAGAATGGAAAAAAAAAAAAAAAAAAAAAAAAAAAGTAAATTTATTTAAATGCTCTAAGTGGCAGCTACGAAACTAAACCATAACAAAGCTTAAAAATCCACATGTAATCTTGAAAATATAAGTTTATATTTAGACGATCAGAATGTAGTTATTATTGCAGTCAAAATCAGTGAACTTAAAGACACATGCTAAAAGCATCGAAATGTTAAAGTTTATTTAAAATGTTCTGAGTGCAGCTATGAATGCAATCGGAAAGAACTTAAAAAAACACATGCTAAAGCATCGAAATGTAAAGTTATTTAAATGTTCTGAGTGCAGCTACGAATGTAATCAGAAAAAGAGTTTAAAATCCACTTGCTACATATTGAATATAAAAAGTTAATTTAAATGTTCTTGCCGTGGTAGCTAATGATGCAATCGTAAAGGATGCTTAAAACAACACATGCTAAAGCATCGAAATGTAAGTTATTTAAATGTTCTGAGTGCAGCTACGAATGTAATTAGAAAAGAAGTTTAAAAATCCACTTGCTAAATCATGAAAATATAAAGTTATTTAATTGTTCTGAGTGGCAGCTATGGATGTAATAGAAAATTGATCTAATAAAAAACACACATTTAATAAGCATGGAATTTATGTGGAGTAGCAAATAATTAATCAAGAGGTAAAGTAATGTTAAGATAAAATAAAGGTTTTGTCAGAGTCCGAATACTTATCCATTGTAACCGTATCCTATTGAAGCAGAGAGACTGATAGAGGTTGTAAGGAATATCTTTTCAGCAATATTGGGATGACCTTTGGACTCGATTTTGTACTTTGATGGTTCGGGAAGGAAAGACGGAAGACTCATGGCAGAAGACACTCAGACAGAGTCCGATACTCCCTCCACTGTAACCGTAGCCATTGAAGCAGAGAGACTGATAGAGGTTGTAAGGAATCTCTTTCATGAGATATTGGAATGACTTTGGACTCGATTTTGTGCTTTGATGGTTCGGAATGAAAGACGGAAGACTCCTGCAGAAGACATCAGAAGAAATACCTTTGAAATTTCTGAATTGGACCAGGAACTGACTTGTAAATAAGTTTGTGTTAAATGGTTGAAACTCTCTTTAAACTCGTTTAATTTATTAAAATAGATTAAATTGTTTTTATTGCATCAAAAATAAATAAATAAAGGCATTGCTGACTCGGTTGAATTTTAATTAATCCTTTTTATTTACAAACTAATTACGTTTATAACTTTAAATTAATTACACTTTATATATATATTATATAATTATATATTATATATATATATATATTCATCCACATTTGTGTAACTTCTCAAACTTCCAGGTTGAAATTAAAACCATTACATCCTCAGTGGGATACTGGACTAGAACCCACATATTCAAATCCTCCTGCATAAATTGCATACCTCAATTTCCTTTTCTTTTCACTGGCAGGGGAAACTCTTTCACAGGATTTATCTGTTCAAATCTGTATGAACAACAAAATTTGAGATATCTATTTTCTTCTTCATTTATCAACTTTATCTTTTCAGATAAAATATTTTTTTTTCCTCACGTACGCTCCAAAAATCATTTAATCACGTATTCAAAGTCCTTTTAACTATTTACTTTTCCTATCATATTTATTTTTCAACTTTCCTATCACTTGAAACTGAGCTGCGAATCAATCCCCCTCTCTTCCAGTCCCCTTATTTTTCACCCCTGAGATAATCTCTTGTTCCTTTCAAAATTTCAATCTGACTTCTGATGCGCTGCCGACTAGTCGACTCTCTTTGTAACCTCGTTTCCTCATTTTGTGAATTTCCGGTGAGTTTGAAATTTGTTTGAATTTTATAAATCTATTTTTACACGCAAACATAACTTCTACATTTCAATCACGTTAGCCTACAGTTTGAAATTTTTGGAAAGTTCTTCTGAGTTTAAATTTGTTTCAAGATTTATTTCCTTTATTTAAATTTTAATAAAACTGGGAGTTTTGGATTCAATTTAACCAAAAAAAATTTTGATATTTTTTTTTTCTTGTGTTCCCCCAGCAGCTCTTTTTTCTCTCAATGGTTATCAAAGTAAAATATAAATTATTTTTGCATCATATTCGTGGTAGATTTCATTTTTATTTATATTTTTTTCTTGTGATCATCTTACCTAGTTCCATCTTTTCACTTCGTATCTAAGCTTTTAATGTAAAGCTTTTGGTGAAATATTTCCTGGCTTTTTTTTTAGTTATTTAATACGCGATACAAATAAAAAATAGTCATGATACGCACGATTATAATAATAATAATAATATAAAACAATAATGGTAGTTACTATATTAACTATGATAATAATAAAAATAAAACCACAAACAATGAATTACTGCACTAGTTCCTGGACTTTGTTGTTATATTATAGTTTCATATTTTATATAATTTTTGCACCCCTTTTAAACGTCCATTGCACCTCTAAAAGAATTTTCGTTATTTTTTCCCGTTTTTTTTTTTTTTTTTTTTTTTTTGTCATTTTTATTCAAGCTCCTCACCCTCGGTTTTTTTTTTTTTTTTAGAACATACCACTTGCTGTTGGAATTCAAATTTTAATCATATTATATAAATTACACTTCCGTCTACACTTTACACCTCAACCACATGAATTGTTTGTAAATTATCTTGGCTCCATTTTTTTTTATTTTTATCGGACCAAGAAGTTATATTTATTTTTTAATTTAGTTATATTCATTTACGTTGACATTTAAATTTTGCAATCACCTTTGTTTAAATTTTATTATCTTAAAAGCACTTGTTCAAGTAAATCTTAAATTTTGATGTTTGCATTTTTGTCTGAAATTTTTACAAAAAAAAAATTAGTCTAGAAAAGATTTTATTTTTCATTTTTTTTTTTTTCAGTTTCAAATTTCATGTCATAAAGTTAACAATCTATTTCACCAAAATGTTAAAACGTATTTTTATATGTCTGCCCTCATTGAAATTTTTATTTATTATTTTTTTTCTTGTTTTTAGGCACCTTGTGTACTGCGTCTAATATTGACATATCCTCTGTGTTTTCATGTAAAATAAACTTCTGATGCAGTTAGACGTTATCAATTATACCTAACAAGAGCCTTAACGTTTATTTGCCCACACGAAAATAAATTTTGGGGCAAAGTGGAGACTTTGCAAGTGGCGTCCTTTGTTGAAGCTGAAGTCTCAAAGCAGAAGAGTATATCGCTGTGTGAAAGCGACTCAAATTGGTGGAACACGCAGAACGCATCGCCCTCGCTACCAGGTGCCAGATATCACTACGACATACGGTATCGCATCATTTTTAGCATCTTTTTATTTTTTTTAAAAGTCAGAATATTTTGAAATATATATATTTTCATTCTCACCCTTGAAGTATTTAGCCCTTAAATTTCTAATTTAACTTTCATAAGCTCTCTAACAAACCATTATTTTGGGCTATTGTTTTTGCTTAATCCTCATTCTCCCCACTAATCACTAGTATGGCAGGTGATGATGCAACCACCCCCACCTCTCAGGCCCAACCCATTGCAACCATCACACAGGTTTCGAAGCCAGAGTTGCTTCTTGAAGGGCGTATAGATGGCAAGTGGGTAGGCCCTAGTTTGCTTCATTGGGACGCGAATGTCCGTGAGAATATTGCTTTAAAGAATTGCATTTCTGAACCCTCTCGGTTAGCTCAGGCGCAAAACCAGATCTCCAACAACCCTAAATCAGAGATTCGCAGGTTTTTGAATGCCTACCCTGAGCTTTTTAAAGTTACAACTCTGGATGACTTTTTGACCCGGTTGAAGGCTTGCATCTTCCCAGACAAAGCTCTTTCCCCCTATGATGCCATGCAGCGTATACGAAACTTTCGCTGGTCTGAATCCGACTCCTTCAGCGCGGCTGTTCTCTCTCTCCAGCAGCTTTATTCGGATTTCTACGCTACTCTTGCCAAACGCGATGCTTCCTACAAGCCTGATGACAAAATTATTACCGCTACAGCTTTCTGCCATTTATTCACATTCCTTCCCGAAAAACCAGAGATTTATCGAAGGGATTTCAAGAAATTCCACAACCCTGATTTAGATCTCCACAACCAAATAAATAATTTGTTAGAGAAGTCCGAAGGCCGCTTGCATGACCCTATCCGTAATGTGATGCCTCAGCCCAATATCCACTTCCAAAAAACGGCATCTGTTCCCCAAAAATCTCAAAATTTTGCACAGAGACAAGATTTTCAGCACTCACCCCGCAATTTTCAACCACGAAATTTTAATAATCGTTCAAAACCGCAGGCTCCTCTTTATCAAAATCGTCAAATTTCTCAACCCCAGAGGCCTGCCGTGTGCTTTAACTGCGAGAGGGGAGGTCACTCGACCCCATATTGCCCTTTCAACCCATACTGCCGAAAATGTTCTTCCAATCACACTAGGGGTTCCACCGCTCAATGTAAAGATTCTCGATGGAGTCCTAATGATCCTAACACCCCGTTGAAGCATGTCCCAATCACCGACAAAATAAAGCAAGACATTATACAAAATAGATGGAAGGGCTCCGGAATTTTTAGACCTTCTTACATTGGAGTTAAACCTCAATCCAGAGC